>WMED01028595.1:0-10423 GCA_019650415.1 Pipa parva | reverse complement strand
GAACTGGATGGACTTGTGTCTTTTTTCAGCCTTATAAACTATGTTACTATGTTATTAGATCCCTTTAAGACTTGTTAAAGGACACGTGCACCTTCATTCTTTTTTTTTGTTTGTTTTTAGCATGTTGTAGACAGTGGTATTCAATTAACAACAATTGACAATTAACAACAGATCCTTGTTCAAAAAAACAAGAAAAACTGCATGGTTGCTAAGATAACCAACCCTAGTAACCTGAGGACCATTTCAATGTAAACGAGAGTTTCAGAGAAAAAAGTCAAATGATTTAAATGGCACAGTAAAAAAGTAGGCTGATTGCAAATGATCCGATCTCATTTTACAGATTAAAGTGAAATGGAATATTTAAAGGGTTGTTTAGCAGCCACTCGCCGCAGATACAGAATGTACCTATAGCGCATAGCGTTGGGCTATGTGCTTTTTGTGGATCCAGCGATGATAGAGTGAGTAAAATGAATGTGTTGGCTGCTTTGGCACAGAGATACAGTGAATCACTTTGCTAATGTGAGGGTTGTCGCCACTTTGCACTGTTTCACCTCAAAAAAGGAATTATGGAGAAATGCCAGAACTATTTATCAGGCCTGTATCTCCTGCTGATTCTCCAATAAGAGCTAACAAAACCCTTTGGGCCAATGCGTCAAATAATTCTTTAAAAGCCTCTGTGATGTCAGCTCTTCCAGGCTCCCAAATATGATTATTAAATGGGTTTGTATCCAGGCATAATTGATTAATACTGGGCCTGGCTCCATTTCTATACTAACGGTGACTGATCTCACTTTATTAAAGGTGAAGAGCGCATTACGTTTCATGTTCAATCATAGTTATGTTCTGAGTCAATGTATATGAGTCTATTTTCAGGGGGAGTGGGGTTGTATTGTGTAATGGCAAGATTAAGCAGAAGAAAGATTATCGCATAACCAGGTTGGGTAATGTTTTAAATAAGACAATTACTGTAGGTTTCGTCTATATCAATGTCATGAATCATACCAGCAACAGAAACAGGAGGAAACTTTCTGAATTCAAAGCACTGCACTCCTACACCCGTTAACTGTTTTTCTGCAGACGCCCATGGAATCGTCTGCCATTGAAATGAACGCAAAACAACAACTGGTAACTGTTGATGACAATACTGGCAACATTGTCCTTTATTACGTTAATACATGCATATTGCGAGTATGCTGTATATGTAAAGATGATGTCACTTAATAACAGTACTCCAGTTTAGGTCGAATTCACAGCAATACACCACTGCTCATATTTGCCTAACTATGCTCATTTAAGTACTATATGACAATTCTCAACAATCTGTGTCATTGTCATGACAATGAATAGTGAATAATTGACTTTGCACCAATTGACGCACAGTGTTGCAAATTCACATCACCTGTAGAATTCAGTCTTACATGAATAGGCCCCTTAATGCTCTGTTCCTATCCAGTATACATTGGTCTAAGGCAGGGGTCGGCAAAGTTGTTTTGGGAGGAAGCCATTTCACTCCCTCGTCCGGCAGCGACAACTTTCTTCTGAGCCGCCAGAGGAGGGAGGCGTGCCCTCTCCCGACCACATGACCACCGACAGCCAATCAGAAGAGCAGTCAGCGGTTGTGGGCATGGCTTGGGTGTGGCTTCGGCAGTGCGCTCCGAGCCACAACAAGGCGGCATAAGAGCCGCAAGTGGCTCCCTAGCTGCACTTTGCCGACCACTGGTCTAAGGCACAAACAAAAACATGTATTTCTGATAATATGCCTCGAAGTCTGTCACAAGACTTGTATATCAGCAGATGTGTTTTCATTTTGGTAAAAAAATACAAAAAAACAAAATAAAATAAAGAGAAAAAATAATAGACGAATTCAAGTCGTGCAATTTCTCATTGAAGCTTTGCCCATTCCGAGCGTTAAAGTAAGACATTCTCGTATAGTGATACAGATGATGTATGCCCATCCCACAGTTGGTTATCTTAGTAAATCTGAGCCCTGAATCCGTTCTAAAATCCACGCTGGAAACGCCAGCTATTTGCGCACGCCACAAGATCCAAAGCTCATCTACTGCTACTGAATATAAACATGTAAAACACATGCTGAAACGGCGGCGGGTATATGATGCATGTTAGAATGATGGCATATGTTGCTGAGGCGGACAGATTAGAGAGAAAAAGAAATAAAATTGATATTTTGATGGAAGTCAGCTAAGGATGAAAATCTTTTCACACCTAGAAAATAGAATTTGCAATCTGTGTTATTATTCTCTTCTATTGTTAGCAGAGTTTTCAAGAGATATGGGGCATATTCATCAACAGCCATGGAAGGGTCCAAACTCATGTTCATTCACCACTTTTTCATATTCGGGTGTTCAGCAAACTCTGCAATGTGGCGAATTTGCGACCAATTCGGACACTTACGACAGACAGTTGTGGCCTTATGGAGCACTTTGTACCATTTTGCGTGCATGCGCAAAGTTAATTCACCTATTCATCAAGTGTCTGCATCTGTCGAAGTAGCAAATTTGGCAAAGCATACTCTGTCGAATTCACCAGATCAGAGTGGAGAGTAAAGGGGTTGACGGCAGGCCTTCGACTGTTGGACTGACTAAGCCACAATATGCAAAAACCGTGTCTGATTTCATTCACTTTTTTGCTATGGGAATGCACTGATTACTGAATAAGGAGTAACGACCCAAAGTGACACAAATTCACTTTAATGAATCTTCGCTTTGATGAATAAGCCCAATTATAATTAGTTCGCTCTAGATATTATTTAAGTCAATTCTCTATCCATACTTTGCATAAAAGCATAAAAATGGTTTAAGCCGCATTAGTCCAGTTGAATAATTAGAAAGATGAATATTGTAGTATTACTGTATGTGATACTTTAATTATATGGTACTTTATAACTGTTAGTCCAGATAGAGTACCATATAATAGTGCAGTACTCCATTTTCTAATTAATGCATAAAAGCATGACTGCAGTAACTTCTACGCTGAAAATGTTTTAACCCATTACCTGCCACATCCATGTAGTTTTGCGTAGTTACATTACCATGCAGCGGAGTTTGACGAATAAGCCAATAAACATAATTCAGCACCAAATACAAATGGATTTCAGTGAGCGAATAGCATTAAAGGAGCGAATGTGATTTACAATCAGACAATACAACTATAAAAGGATGCCTTCCATATATGAAAGGCTAAGTACGGTTTATAAAAGCAGCAGATCTATTGTAAAGCTTTTGCTAAAGAAAGATAATAGGATTTATAGAAAGAAAAAACAACCAAAGATTAATGGCTGTCAGTTTCTTTAGGTAAACTGTTTGGGTTTGGGTCATATCTATCAAAGGCAAATATTTACCGTGTGTAGAAATGACAATACACCCAAGGCTTGAATAATCAACTTTGCCAAATAAATTAGGGGGATTACAGCAGGGTTTCTGTTACTGCTGATATTTCACTGGGAATTGTCTAACATTAAAATGAATCTAAAACAATTGTTGCATTTTAGGAGACTATTCTTTGGTGCAATGCAAAGTTATCCTTTATCTGGGTATCAGTTATTGGATATATCTATTCCATTGTATTTATGAGTCAGAATCACTGATATAGATAGAGAAACTGCAACCTACCCCCTTCCCTAAAATGTTTCATGTAAAACATAGACAAGATTAAGGAAGGGGAAATTTCAAGAAATCAGCTTTTTCGAAAGATACAACTCCCATAATCCTTTGTCGGTCAGGATTAAAATAAGACTTTATCAAGTAAGTTTAACAGAATGGCTACATTTATGTCAAATGTGCTACTATGACATCATTCTAAAATTCCTGATTTTTTAAAATTGTATCTGACACTACTCGCTTGGAAAAATAGGAAATTATTTTGAAGAAGTATATATAGATATTTTAGGAATGGCCCCCGCTGGTACTAAGCATGAAGTGTAGTGATCTACACTTCACTGTCACTATATAAGTGATCTAATTAATTATCCACAATTGTAATTGAAATGGTCTGTTTATTACAAGCATTTTAGAAAGCCCTTTGCTACTGTATTACTGTAACACTTTCACAATTCACTCCAACTGTGCTGATTAGAATGTTCAGTGCACCTGCGGCTGATTGACAGGCACAATGCAAAGTTCAATCAGATGCTAATTCACCTATTTCTAAAGCATTGGGAGTCTGCTGATGTAGCAAATTGGGCAAGGTATACTATATCGAATTCACCAGTTTTACTTCACCAGATCAAATTGCCGAATTAGGGGGTTTGTGGTAGGTCTCCTACTCTCTCACTGCGCTAGAAACTGCGTCCAATTGCATTCACTTCTGCTAACGGTGCGTAGCGAGCTGAAATTCCCCTTCAACAGTCGAATTCGGACTTCCATGAATGAGCCCCTCAAATGGTCTCTTAGACCAGTAAAGAATTATATCACAGAAAATTCTCCAGTGTCAATAAGCAGAGCGCAGTCTTGGGGATATTAGACGTCCATCCCCATACATCCTGAATGCTATAAGAAATGCAATTCCCTTATTCCCACGTTGCACTGCAGCTAATTCCCAATGTATAAATGCGCATTTCCCCTATATAAACAAAGGGCTGATAAATACACAGACAAGCGTATGATTTGTTGAGCATTTTGTCACAGTGGAGCCAGTTATGGAGAGGTTGCAGTGCCTTAGGAAAGGTCACCAGATGGCTATGCAGGTCACCAACAGCTCAATGTTCCCATTTCAGTTTATTTGTTTTTCTCCCATCTCATTAGTCTTGTGGTTTGAAATACTGTTACTTACCCAAGGGAGCTGTATCCTGTTATAAACTGGTTCCTATTGATCTAAATACATCTGGTGGAGAAGATATTGCCACACAACTGGGGCTTCAACTTGACTCCACCACACAAGCAAAACCTTGCATGTGACTAGGCAGCCATATTTTAAAAGACCACTAACATCAGAGAAAGTTCAAAAAATTGTTTGTTGTCATGGCAGTTATTCCTAAATGTCATCATTGAAACTGAATTCCTCTTTTGTATTGCTTTGTGTCTGTTTTTTTCTCTTTCAGTTCAATACCATCGTTAACTAATACCATCGTTAACTAACACCCCCCCCCCCCCTTATTATTTCCCATTGTTTTCTACGGTAATATAAATCTTACACATTAACGAAGTGTCGTGGAAAGGGTGACTTCGAAAAAAAGTGGATGCGACCAGCGATAAATATTAGAAATTCAACTTTAAAGATGAGACTTTTGCAGTTTCTGCATTGGAATAACAGGCATGCCAGTTCAAATTGAAAGTTTCTGTTTTTTTCTCCCCATGTTACTTGTCCTTTAAGGAAAAAAATGAAATTAAAAATAACAATGAAACAATGTAAAATACAAAAAAAAAAATACCTTTTTTTCCCCCAAAATTCTAACTTCCTATTTTAAATATGCCAGACAGTGGACATTGTTTAAAGAGAACTTTGTAGGCTGGGTAGACCTTTGCTCAACTGTGTGGTGTTAATAGGGATTTCAGTCCCATACTGATTGCTAAGGAGTGCCTGCCTGGCAACCACTCAGTACATATAATTAAGCAGCAGTGTAGGAGCTGGTTGTTGATATCCCTTGACTTGACTACTTTTCTATCATTCCTGGAGCTGAATGATGCAAGATGCCACCTGCCTGCAATGTGTGCTGTTATTTACTATAGCTAATGTCTGATGTGTTCATATACAAAAATAAAGTTCTTTATTGTTTGGAAGACCCCCGGGGTGCATTCCTTTAATGTTATACAGTACATAATAACATATAGCCTGCTGTTTCCTATTAACATATGCCTTGGGGTGGGAATTAGTGGATACGCATAGGACCCCCAAGGATTTCTACTGGTAACTGTGCACATCCATACTCTGAATCATATTTAGTTGGAATATCTGTGTATATATATATATATATATATATATATATATAGATAGATATAGATATATATAGATAAATATCTGTGAATTTATGTGTATATTTAGCTGGGGTTCATAACTAAAGATGTGCAGATTTCACTGATCTTCTTTCCTTCTTTTCCAATGAGGCAATCATCTTCACTTCCTACTTTTTCTTCAACATCACTGATATTTCTTCATAAGCGCATGTTCAAACTGCTTCAGCGCATGCTCAAACTGCTTCAGCGCATGTTCAAACTGCTTCAGCGCATGCTCAAACTGCTTCAGCGCATGCTCAAACTGCTTCAGCATGTGTTCAAACTGCTTCAGCGTGTGTTCAAACTGCTTCAGCGTGTGTTCAAACTGCTTCAGCGCATGCACAGAAGAAAAAAATCAGTGATGTTGAAGAGGGGATGTGAACCAGAAAAGGAAAAGGATCCTGGTACTGTAAAAGAAAAAAAAAAAATCAACTCCATCTTGCAGCAGGAGGCAGCGCTGGAACGAAGGAGGCGTTTGGTATTTCTCTCCTCCCCCACTTAAGAATCACTCCTAGAGAAAATGAGCTTTAGTTCTCCTTTAAAATTTATCTGAAAATATGGTTATTTTGTTTTATTTAGCAAATTCTTTGGTAAAAAAAAAGAAAAAAAAAAGAAAATCAGAACCTAAACAAAATGAAAAGTCAATGGTCAATGCACACCTCAACTTGTAAATGGCTCTGCTCCTATTACACCGGGGTAGATATTGGGCAGAGGTATTATACAGCCACATGTGTCTATGACTAATAAAGGTGGGTAAATGAGGGGACAGGGAAGCGGAGTGTAGGGGTGAATGGGGTTTATATATACCAGGGTTCCAGCAGCCCAAACTAACAAATAATCTCAATCATGGTGATTGGTAAATAAGGGTCCCAAAAGCTCACACAAGGGTCTACAGCTGAATGAACCCACCATTGGCTACTGTGCATATTTTTTCATTATTTTTAAACTGGATTAAACTTTACTCCTGACGTAAGGTACGGCTGCAAACCTTTATTACATTTTTTAATTCTATTAAATAAAACGTACCCCCTGCGGAAAGAGTTAAAAACAGAATGCATCATTATTTTTTTAAAAATATTTTTATATTGTGACATAATAAAATGGTTTTCAAAACATACATTTTGCTTGTGATTTGACGTTTTTTAAAAATATTTTTATATTGTGACATAATAAAATGGTTTTCAAAACATACATTTTGCTTGTGATTTGACGTTATTTTCACAAATTATGTTACACATGTTACGTGGTTTCATGTTATCTTTTGTTTCTATAGATAATATGTTTGTTTCTAGGTTTCGCTATATAATTTTACGCTATCCCTTACCCAGTCGTTTTATACTGGGCTTTTTCATTTATTGGTCTGTGATAGGAGGATTTCCTCTTAACATTTCTGGGGCGTAACCATTCAGTGTATTGGAATTGTGTTGTTAGTTGTTTCTTCATTTCTATGGGAAGTGTGTTTATGTACGGGCTCCATGTTTCAAATAGCTTTTTGGGTTTTCAGAATGCATCATTTTTAAATCCTTCTGTTCTCGTTAGGCATGGAAACATTTATATATTTCTCTGTGAATGTTACAAAGTGCTCTTTCACATAGGAGCAAATTGTCATTTAGCAGTGGTTTCCCTTTAAGTGTTTTGGAAATCCGCCAATGTCTGTGCTGATTTTATTTTTTTTTTTTTTTGGAAAAAGCTGGGGGGAGGGTAGAATGTTATTGCTTTCTGTATTTACTTGAAGAATGATCTGCCGGTCCAGTAACACCATCTGCTCTTCATGAGATTCCCAAAATGCCTGGAAGTCTGGTGGTCTATCTAAAGCCCTGTTCCAAAATGAAGGAATTAAAGGAAATAGTTTGTTTTAATGGAATAAATACTGTAAAGCAGTAAAGCAAAGTTGAAACTGTAGAAAAAGAAGAGGATCGCTCAATCCACCAAACCAGTATTAGCGGGTGCCAAGGAGTAAGAGGCCCAATGTAGCAAACAACAAACGAACGAAGACTACGGCACTCCGAAATAAATAAATAAAATCATCCAAAATTTATTGTAATAAAGTTAAAATCCAAGCGTCATGGTGATAAGAGCACCCTCTATTCACTTCTGTCCCAGGCCATGTAGAGCTTACACTCTAATTTTTGTATACCATCTCACAAACATTTATTCATGAAAGTCCAAATAGTCGTGCAAAGGTCCGAACGCAGTTTGCTTTTTCACTAAGGGAATATGCCGCTTAGTGAATAAGGAGTAGAGAATTTGAGGCTGCATAGCAACTCAAAGTGATGAGAATTCTCTTTGACAGTCAAATTCTCGCTTTGATGATTTGGCCCCAGAGACCAGTAATGGGAGAATACAGGCTGTGTGACAGGTGACATCCATGTTCCACTGACTAACTGGTCCACCAGGATACAGGGAAACAGGCAACTGCACCTTAGGGGGTCCTGGATCTCTTGTTTCCTGTGGAGACCCTGCCTGATCTCGTGTTTCCCAGTGGGCCCCTGATCTCGTTTCCCAGTGGGCCCCTGATCTCGTGTTTCCCAGTGGGCCCCTGATCTCGTGTTTCCCAGTGGGCCCCTGATCTCGTGTTTCCCAGTGGGCCCCTGATCTCATGTTTCCTGGTGGAGAAAGATTTTTTTAAATCTTTAATTAAGGCTTGTTCTGTGTTCCTGTTACACAACAACATTGCTAAAACTTACAGCCAAATCTTGTCATCCCCCACCCCCACCCCACACAAGGTCATTTAAAATGGCTTATTGATAAATGTGTGGTAGTAGAATAAGTGGCTTCTGTAGTATCTGTTTTCTGGTCCAGTTCAGACCCTAATATAATTAACCCTTCTGTGACTTTTACATACAGATGCCAGTCACTCCTTGCCCATTGTCAAGCTCTGTTCTATGCATCGTTAATATTAGGCTAATCAGAATTTAGCAGAATATATGTCACATTATAAATGGGTCTGCTCAGAGGAAAGTGAATCAGGCACATAATTTCCCAGAGTAAATTTTAAATGACCAGAGTTTAGGTATTTAAATCTCTTACTTGCTGCCTGTCACTCTCTGTAATAAACACAGTGAATCTAGCAGACTGCTGTACCATTTCCCTGTCTTACTGGTCAGCTAATCTGTACTACTGGTTAGTGAATATGTAGTATTGGCTAACTAATCTGTACTATTGGTTAGTGAATATGTAGTACTGGCTAACTAATCTGTACTATTGGTTAGTGAATATGTAGTACTGGCTAACTAATCTGTACTACTGGTTAGTGAATATGTAGTACTGGCCAGCTAATCTGTACTACTGGTTAGTGAATATGTAGTACTGGTCAGATAATCTGTACTACTGGCTAACTAATCTGTACTACTGGTTAGTGAATATGTAGTACTGTCCAGCTAATCTGTACTACTGGTTAGTGAATATGTAGTACTGGTCAGCTAATCTGTACTACTGGCTAACTAATCTGTACTACTGGTTAGTGAATATGTAGTACTGGCCAGCTAATCTGTACTACTGGTTAGTGAATATGTAGTACTGGCTAACTAATCTGTACTACTGGTTAGTGAATATGTAGTACTGGCCAACTAATCTGTACTTCTGGTTAGTGAATATGTAGTACTGGCCAGCTAATCTGTACTACTGGTTAGTGAATATGTAGCACTGGCTAACTAATTTGTACTACTGGTTAGTGAATATGTAGTACTGGCTAACTAATCTGTACTACTGGTTAGTGAATATGTACTACTGGTTAGCTAATTTGCACTACTGGTTAGCTAATTTGTACTACTGGTTAGCTAATTTGTACTACTGGTCAGCTAATACCCTGTTTCCCCTAAAATAAGACATACCCTGAAAATAAGACCTAGTACAATTTTTTCCAAGATCAGAAGTTATAAGACCTCCCCTGAAAATAAGAGCTAGCTGCAGTAAAGTATGAGAAATATATTCTACCAATGCTGTGTCCCAAAAATAAGACATCCCCGGAAACTAAGACCTAGTGCGTTTTTAGGAGCAAAATTAATATGACACTGTCTTATTTTCATTGAAACACAGTACGTACTACTACTGGTCAACTAATCTGTACTACTGGTCAGCTAATCTGTACTACTGGTCAGCTAATCTGTACTACTGGTCAGCTACATTTCAATTCCACAGCAGAAAATGGATTCAAAGCAGCCATGGCATGCAAAGTAAGATGGCCTTTACATGTTGTGTTCCCCATTAAGAGCCTTTTTGTATAAAATCTGAATTCACCTGTCAAAATTACCTCACTGCAATTCGAACTGCATTGCCAAAATAGTCATGCATTCACATCTCACTACTGACTAAGTGATTAAGTGGTGAATAGACTTGTTGAATAAACTGACAGTGGTGATCACTGTCAGATGAGTAGTGTGGCGCAGTAGAATAGAAGTAAGATAAGAAGAAGTCATGCGGAGTGATGTGAATTCCCCCAGTGAAGTGCAGTGACATCATCCTCACAATGTGCC
>WMED01028593.1:0-10424 GCA_019650415.1 Pipa parva | reverse complement strand
AACCCCCACCCTGCCTTACTTTCGGGGGGGTCCTACTTTCGGGGAAACACGGTAGAAACAAATGTATTCTATTAGCAATTAGCTTTACACCATGGTGGGGGTTATATTCGTGTTGCTTTAATACATAAGGTATTAGATCAGGGGTCGGCAAACTATTGCTCTGGAGCCGCATGTGGCTCTTCACCCTCTTTGTTATTTATCGATGTAATTTTGATTTATATATTATTTTATTTTTGTTATTATTTTCTTCTGATTGTTGTATTCTGATGTTGTAACAGGTAAAATTAAAAAAAGATTAAAACTTGTAAACATTTCTAAGCTGTTATGTTTTGCAGTAGTGGAAGACGGAGCAAAATAGCTCTTTTGATAGTAAAGTTTGCTGACCCCTGGTCTAGACCATTTAATGGCATGTTGAAGGGCTATGAAACTTTAACTACATGAGCTAAACATTAGGTTTATAAATTCTACTTACCTGACTCCATCTAGAAGAGAAAGCTGACCATGGCATTAAATACGTCAGTCTGTGAGAGGCATGTAGCTGTTGTGATGGAGTACTTTCAAAATCACAGATATTTTATCTGACTTATGTGTGAGACACTATATCCCGTATATTCCTTCTTCTACAGACTGGAGCGTGCTCTATGTGATTATCACAAGCTTTGTTTTTGTGGTGACTCTCGGACTGCTGATCTGGTGTATATTGTGCTGTTGCAGGAGGTAGGTGAAGCCATTGGACATTGGCATAATGTCTATTAAAATGTTCTGCAGTGAGGGGCCCTGGGGAAAGCTGGAGCCATCAGAGGGATCACCAAACACAACAAATTGTAAGAGAAATATTAATAATATGCTAATGCATGCCATTACCTGAGGATAGGATAATTAATGGACTTCGGATGCAGAGGATTGTTATAAAAGACATATTTCGACATTGATACAGTAAAAGAAATACAAATCTGCATTATAGAAAAGTTGCTTGTCTTTAGTAAAGAAATACTACGCTCAGGTGGATAAGTATAAAGTACTGGTGGTTCAGTGATTAGCACAGCTGCCTTACAGAGATGGGTCCTGGGTTCAAGTAACACTCTACACCTCATCCACAAGGAATTTGTATGTTTTCCTCTAGGTACTGTGTTCTTCTCTCAATCTAAAAGTCTTACTAAACGGGTCCTAGTGTGTGCCTGTCTGCTTTTGTGTAATTTCATAGGGAACCTAGATTGTGAGTATCTCAGGGTAAGGAGACTGAAGTGAATAAGTGCATTTTTATAAAGTGCTGCAAAAAATGTTGGTGTTCTATAAATATACACAATAAATGAATTAACCAGATACAACTAAGAATATTTGGTGTGGTCACCACTGTTTACCAGTTTTGTAGTCTTCTTTGATTGATCTATCTTTTTTTTTTTCTTGCTTATGTACAATGAACTAAGTGACATGTAAGAAGGAACTCGCCGTACATCTATGTACACCTTATAATACCCAGTTTTATATAGTATTTTTTAATAGCTTTTATTTAACATTTTGTATATATATATATATATATATATATATATATATATATATATATATATATATATATATATATATATATATATATATATATATATATATATATATATATATATATATATATATACACAACATAACTTGTCTGGTGCAGCGCTGCTCATATATTTCAGAAAGGGGTATGTCTGTGTAGCCAAGGTTTCCAGATTTTGTCAAATCTGGGGACAGATCCTTTGGCTAGGTAGGTTAATCTATATAGAGGGGGATTTGCAATTGAATCATAGAGAGCCACTTGTCTATAGTTGGTAGTGATGGCCCCATCCAGATCAAGACTATAGTTTTCTTTGCATAGAATAAAAGTATTCTCAATAGTATTCCTTAGTGTTTAGTGTATCCTAGTTCATCTAACAGACCCAGCAGGCATACCTTGTGGAGAGACTATTCTTGATGGTGCTATGTTTGTCTCTAGATACTCTATGACTTCTCTCCAAAATTGTAGTACAAGGGGACAGCTCCAAATCATGTGGAAGAAGTCTGCTCCATCGGAATGACACCTATGACAGCTTGTCGTTTCCTTTCTTCCCATTTGGTGCAGCCATACTGTGTTGAGAAACATTTGATGAAGTATTTTTATTTGAGTGAGTCTATTTCTAGTGCTGATTAGACCCTTTGTTGTGCTACATGCAATTTCATCCCAATCTTTGTCCCCCAGGCCTGTCATATATTTCTTGTTGTCTCGATTCTAGATTGTAGGGATGGTAATTGAGGTTTATCTATCTTGGCGAAGTATGCCAGTAGTTTACCATATTTTATACCCTAGTTCAAAGGTTTCTGTGCTGTGTGTAGTAGCCGCTTTTTGTCACATCTGTTATGTGGAGTGTTAAGTCCTGCTCAGCTTTGGTTAGTTTTGTGTGGTTTGTTGGGTTTGGGTGGTTTTAGTACTGATTTTCTGCTTCTTGTATATTGTTTTCTAGTTCTACTGTTTTCTGTCTCCACATATTTTGAATTTTGTGTATTTCATTTTAGTTGCCCTCTTAGTACTGCTTTGAAGACGTCCCAACACATCTGTCGACTAGCTGTGCCTTCGTTTTCTGGCCAATAATTTTGTATGCATTTCATTGATGCCTTTTGCACTATTTCCTCTTCTAACCACATGGAGTTGAGTCCTCAATAGTTTAATGATTTTGTTTGATGAAAGCCGTATTGTTAGACTCAGAGCGGAATGATCTGATGCTATGCTAGGGAGATATTCTGTTTTAGTGACCTTCTTAAGTAAGTCTTTGGTTGCCAGTGCCATACTGATACCTGCATCAGGATTCTTTCTGGGATATCCTATCCTTTGTTGAAGGCCTAGCATTTTGGTAGATATTTATTCCCATTACATTGTTGTATGCAATTCAGTTTCTTATTGTTTCAGCTTTGTTTTGGTCTTGATATTTTGATTATTGGTATTTATTACATTTGTACTCAGAGTTGGATTGAGAAGCACTGCAAGAGTTTATATGTTTGGTTTTTTTTTTGCTCCTTTTTAATTGTTTTTATATTGTTGTGTGTTTTCGCACCTTTTTCTATTAAAGATATGAACTGATTTGCTACACATTACAGTGTCTCTGCTTCATTGTGGCTTCTTTGTGTTCCTTAATTAAATTAGACACACAGAGACAGACAGACACCTATTAGAACAATTTAGCCAGGCTTCAATTAACCTAGTATGTTTTTTTGGATTATGGGAGCAAACCCTCGCAAGTGCAAGAAGAACATACAAACTCCATGCAGATTATATCCAGGGTGGAACTGAACCCAGGAACCAGTGTTGCAAGACAGCATTACTAACCACTGAGGAAATGTTTTCATTTGTTTCAACAACTGACTGTCTGCTATGGTTTCTCATTTTTACAGGAAGAAGGGGAAACCCAAACGGAAGAGCAGATATAAGATCCTAGAAGGCACTGATGACCAAGAGCATTTGGAACTGAAATCCAGTCTTAAAACAGGTAATGGACTTCAAAGATGTAGATATGTATAGTCCCCAGTGTTTTTAGTGTTTATACCAAACACTCTAGGGGGGGGGGGGGTTTCCTTGACCTAAACTTTTGATGTTTCAATATTTGAATTTTGCTTTAATGTGAAAGCTGCCCCATGCTGGCTTCTTCAGCAGTCTCAGTAATACCACAGAGAACATGTAAATCAAATGAAGACAAAGTAGAAGATGTATTGTAGGAGGAGACTTTGATGGTGAAAGTCCAGTGGAGCATTCAACCTTTCCAAAGGTTACATAGTTTGGTTTGTTTTAAAGGAGAACTAAAGTTAAAAAAAATGACATATTAAAAACTTACCTTATATTAAGTTCCACCATTGCAGTCACAGCTTCATCTGTACTGTAATTTGTCTTCACCGAGGCAGAGCTCACAGCGCTTCAGCTGACACAGGAGCCAGCGCAAAGCTCTGCCAGTGTATAGAAATGGGTTTCAACATCATCACGCTTATTGTGGGGAACATTCTCATTGGTCCTGCAATGAACGTGATGACGTTGAAACCCATTTGCACCTCTGATTCAATAAGTGGGCGGAGCTTCGCGCTGTTCCTTTGTCAGGCGAAGCGCTGAGAGCTCTGCCTCGGTGAAGACAAATTACAGTCCAGATGAAGCTGTGACTGCAACTGTGGAACTTAATACAAGGTAAGATTTTAATATCTTTTTTTTTTTTTTTTTTTTTTTTTTTTTTTTTTTTTTTTTTTTTTAATTTTAGTTCTTTAAGTGCCAGGGTCGCTTGTCCTTTTGCTGATTATGTTACTTTACTGTATGTAGTGATAATAAGAATTATTTGTTCAGATTTGGTTTAAATTGTTTGTATCATTTCTCATAGGAGTGAAGCTGAAACCTCCAATTCAAAATACAAGTCTGATGCACTCAGAGTCTGAATTAGACAGTGATGAGAATGCATATAACTGGTCAGATAGGGAAAAGGGAAAGCTACTTCGACCCCAGAATGGCTCCTTACGAAATGGACAAGCCCATCACAAGACCAAAACCCAAAGGGAAGAAGTTTTATAGCTGGGTAAGCTTGGTTCTTGTAGACACAAGAAATAGAATCTGTTCATGTCGTGGAAGTGTCCAGCTTTCAGAATCAGAATTTCACACAGTTGGATTTCAACTTCATTGAAGCTGCTAACATGAACTGCTTTTACAAAGATTGATATTTTATTAAATCATCATAGCTCCATAGTTCTTATAGGAGCTATGTAACTGGACATACTTGAACTGCAATTTTAAATTGGTAAAACTACTAGTTTATTTTTTTTAACAAAGCTAATTTAATGGTGTTTTTTTCTGCACATAATCCTGGGAATCTCAGGAAGAGCCACTTTTTTTAAAATAATTGTATCTACCATGAACTGCACTACCCCTTTGACCCCTTAGTATTGAATTTTAAAATGTGAATGACAGTTCCCATTTTTTTTTCCATCTATATAACGCGACTGAGGAATTACTCATGAAGAAACACTGGATCTGCATCTGTTTTTTGTTTCTGGCTTTAATCGATATAAACAACCAAGGTATCAGAAGAAAACGGAATGTTCATATTCATTTGGATTCCTGGAAAGAGTGGAATTGTAGTGTCCTGTTTTGTGTTCAATAAAGTCAAACACTGTACTACATTTTTGTTTAAATAGAGGATCTTCCAAGATAAATTCTTAGTAAACCCCACAGTGTAAGTACTAAACTTTGTTTCTCACAAGGTTTATTCAGACAAACAAGAACCTTGCCCATAAAATAAAAACCATTCCAATGACATAAAGATTAAATCCCCCAAACTAATTTACAGTGCACCTGTCACCTCAAAACTCTAATACTAATTGAGGTTGTACTAATGAAATAAATGTTTTTGTAAATATATATGTATTTTTTAAAAATGTACCTTTATACAGCATTTATCTCTGTCATCTTCCCTGTCAGCCTGACTTTTCTTTCCCAAGTCGGGTTGGATGGTGTGAAATATTGATTGAAATTATAGCTCCTCCAGTCAGATCCCTTAAATCCCAATCTAGCAGAAATCTGATTGGAGGAGCTATAATGTCAATCATCATTTAGCCCCACCCACCCAACACTCTGGAAAGAAAAGTGAGGCTGACAGGGAAGATGACAGAGAGAAACGCTGTATAAAAGCACATTTTTTTTAAATACATATATAATTATAAAAATAATTTATTAGTACAACCTAAATTAGTATTAGTTTTGATGTGACAGGTGCACTTTAAAGAACAATGGTTCTTGAGGAAATGATGTTATTGAACTAGTGTTTAGTGCAGCCTCAGACAATCCAAAACCTTGTGTCCAGAGAATATGGAATAGACAACAGCAAAACGTTTGTGGCTCCATAGTACATTCGAAGAGACATTACACATCTTTAAACAAAATAAAGATTACCAAAGATATGTTAAACACTTTACATAGCAGTAAACCACAATATATATATTGGCATAATTGCTTACACAGTGTAATGCCACTAACATTGAGGGGCAAAATTGATACTCATAAATATCGACACACTTTGTGAGTCCACATATTAGCATGGAATTTTACCAACTCTCCGAGATCTGGCACCATCTTTATTAAAGGAAAACTAAAATGCTTGTAGGTCTGGGGTGAGGGAGCCTGGATGGTCTCAGTATACTTAACGTTTCATTTCTTTTGTCCCTTGCTGCCTTCTCTTTCTTGCCTCAGTCAATCTTCATTCTGCAGGTTACAGCAGTGCAATCCCCAGCACTTCTTGCCTTACTACTTTTTCTTGGTTCATACATGCACAGAAATAGTGTGACCCTAATATTGCTTCTCTGTTAGCTTGCATTGGCAATGAAGTAGAAGAGATATACTTGTAGAGGGATTGTGATGTTGGAACCTGTAGAATGAGGATTGACTAATGGTGGTTCAACGTCTATGTCAGTCACGGTCTATGGGTCCACGCAATGCTGTCACTTGCAGCCAATGCCCTCTCTCTGCACGTCGATCATTGGCGACGTCGCCTTGCATATGCGACACTCATGGCAGTCACGTTCCCACTCAACTCCCTATTTAATTCAGCCAGTCGCAGACAAGGGCGCTCAATTATAGGACTCCTCTCATTCCTGGGTGTTTTATCTACCATTGTCTGCTTTCCTCTGTTTTCACCTCAACTTGTTTCTTGGATTCTGTTTCCTTCTGCCTACCCTGATCTCTGCCTTGGACTTTTGAATTTGCTTGTTTCCCACCTGCCTCAACCTTCTGCTTTGGACTTCAACTACATTGATATTCTTATCATAGTACCACCAGTGGACAGCTATCCTGGGGGCCAGGACCTGGGAGCTTCCTGCAGCAAAGCCCATACCTCCTTGCAGGGGTCAAAGGTGAAAACCAGGGGTTTCATAAACCCCATGCCCTAACATTAGATAGCACCAAGTCTGCTGTGGAACTGTGCTGCCACCCCCTACTTCTCCCTACCATCCCAGGCCAGGTTCTGACAATTACAGACTAACATATCAGCAAGTGCATACATGATAGCACGCCCTTTAAAAGGGAGATGTAGAAAAACTTAATTCAGCACAAACCAATACAGTTTTTATTTAAAAATTACTCCATCTAATGAATATACACCAACATCTTCATTTATAGAGGGAAACATTTAAAACTCACAGTGTGCTAGATTTATTCTGAAATCTATGCTGCCATGCAGTTATTATGAATCGCATCTTTCTCTTGCTAGTCTGCCTTGGATATATGGCTTCCTCTTTTAAAGTTTATGTTGGAATATATATGAATTGTTCAGGTGATTCCTTTAATTGTGAATCCTGTTTTTAAATTCCATAGAATATAAGTAGTGCGCGGGCTATAAAAAAACCTCTCTCAAAGAGTTGTGCTTTCATCATTGGGAAATGAAGAAAAAGTTTTATTAAAAAGAGAGAGAGACTGTGGAAACAAGTCAATGAGAATAATTGGCACTGGTCCTTTCCTCCCACAGCTCCATGCCCCTGGACCAAATAAAGAAAAGCCACTGGGGTCCGGGTCGCTGGTTTTGGTCTGGCGAAAAAGGGCAGTGGTTAAAGCAGAGTGGTTTATACCTTGGTGATGTAGTCCTGACCACTCTGAACCTTAATATGCCTTTGATTTAAGATGGGAAATTGAATAGGAAAAGGGTAAAGTAAATGAAAGGAAAGATAGTAAAGGGAAGTAAAATGAAGAGGAGCAAATTGTAGGAATTAGGGTCAGCTAATGTAGTATTCATAGCCATGACGTGCAAGATCAATGTCAGTTCACCTTAAAGGAGAACTAAAGTGAAAAAAAAAAAACAATTAAAATACTTACCTTATACTGAGATGGTTGATTACAGTCACAGCATGAGCTGTGCAGTAATTATCTGGCTTGTGATTATTCCCATGATGCTTCTCACAGCGCTGGCTGACTGGCAACCAGTGCCGCAGCTCCATGGTATTACAGGGCTTAAACATCATCATGTTCATTGCGGGAACCAATGAGAATGCTACCCGCAATGGCCGTGATGATGGAAGAGGCCGGTGAAGCAGGAAGAAGGAGCTGTACGCTGGCTTCTCAGTCAGCCAGCGTGCTGTGCAGGAGGAGCCAGGGGAAGCATCGGGAGCCAGCTAATTACAGCACAGCTCATGCTGTGACTGTTATCAATCTGCTCTGTGTAAGATAAGTATTTTAACAGTTTTTTTTTTTTTTCACTTTAGATCTCCTTTAAAGCAATGTGTAGGTATAAAGCTCTAAGACAATGAATGCATATTAAATAGAATTGTAATGGAAATGATGTATGACTAACAAACAACATCAGAATGGAGGTAAATTACTTTATCGCATACTGAGATGCAAATAATACAAAGGGCATTGTAATATGTGGTGGGGCATCTTACTGGAAGACTGTGCCCAGCAGGTAACAGTATTGGAAGTCCAAAAACATAAAGAGTCAGCATAAAGGTTTATGGTTTCCCATCAGTACTGCATTCATTTTCCTAAGGAGATATACAATAAGTCCAAAGCAATAAGAAAATGATAAAAGTCCAGTTGTGATTGGGATAGTGGTTTAAAAAAAATGTTCTGCTTGACTTGTCATAATCACATTGCAGGGCAAAGATGTGTACAGATAGTTTACCCAACCAGAGCATGCGTTGGCAGTTTAACAAACTGCGGAGTTGTAAATTTACAGGGCCCCCATCAGTGAGACTAGTCATTTCCCTGTACATGGAACAATTTCAGTGGGGTCACGGGTTACCAGTGTACAGTGTCAGGGGTGCTTGGGCCCAGAGCTGGTCTTAGGGTGGCAGGCACCCTGTGTAAGTCTAGAAAATGGTACCCCCCACTACAGCCCATTAAAGTTGCAGCTGCTCTTCTCCATGGCTGCCAGCACCAGAAGGCTATATCTTCTTTCTTTCTTTTTAATGTTGGTGGCAGCTTCGCCTTATAAACAGCCTTATGTGACCACACAGATCCCACCACCCTAAATCCTGCCCTGGATTATAACTAAAGGAAATAACTGAGAAACAGAGATTATTTATCTATTTATATTATTATTGTTTAGTTTCATACCCGGAAACACTGATTTCACTTCGGAATATTAAAATACTGCTTAGGTCAGGTGTGCCATGTTTTCTCTTTGAAGACTTATAAAACCCGCCCTCTGATTGACATGTGTCAGTGAGTAATCTCTAATTCAAAAAGTATTATGGGGGGGGGGGGGTCAAATCTTTAGCATGTTTACATGCTGATACATCAGAAGGAGAAAAGACCCTCAGGCCACAGTTACATTAGCGAATTTTCCAGTGCATTTTTAAAAATTAGCACCAGGCAAAAAAAAAAAAACAGCGAGAAATGGCATTTTTAACACTTCGGCCTCTTTTGTATACATGATTTTCGCCAGTGGAAAATGGCAGCTGACAAATTTTCCATATGTAAATTCTCTCTTATCGATTCCAGGCAAATCATTTAAATGTTCCGTTTTCTTCATAAGAAAATTCTACTGTAAAGATACCAGGTGAAAATTCTCTCTTATCGGTGCCAGGAAAACAATATGTTTCCATTTTCTCCCCATTTGAAAATTGTCATGGTCGAAAGTGAATGTTTTGTTCAGTTTTCTCCATGCGGAAAACTCTCTCATTTCATTACAAAAGACCAGTTTGCGACCTCACTATCTCTGGCGCTTTTCTCTCAAGTCTGCCTACACATTGCTAAACTGAATTGTCCTGTTATATTTTTCCCAGCCCGTTTCCCACTGCTGCATGTTATGATTGCAGCATTATAGTGAGAATTCAACCACTATCACTGATGTGGCATCTCAGTGGTATTTTCAATAGCTTTATATCTATGTAAATTTTCAGCGAATTTACCCCTGATACATTTTTTTTTAAATGCAGAGGAAAGTTCACTAGTTTGACTCCGGCCTCATGCAGACCTGCAGACAAATCAGCAGTGAAAATCATTTTGACTAGGTACTGTTTTTATAAATGTGTGGGGAGGATGCAGTGGGTAGAAGGCTCTGTATAAGTAGATCAGCTGCTGGATTTAGATATGACTGTAGGTAGACCCCCAAAATCTGGTATGAGGCCAAGAACATGCACTCTAGTGGCTGCTCAGAAAGCATCTGTTAACAAATAACAAAGGTGACTTTCTTGTTGACCTGTAGATTGGAAAGTCTTTGTGCAGAGACAGATTATGCCATCTGGCATTCTCCATTTCTCTTGTAGCATCTGCTGTGCAGCTCTTTGTAATTCAGATGCCCATATCTACTTAACGCTTTTACTGCTGGAGAGGCCGAGTATGGCCCTGTTCAGTACTGGTGTGAGATTTGTTTTACTAGTTTTGTAGGCTATAAAAAGATGGAAAAAATGAGCTAGGAATTGCTAACTTTTGAAAGCATTGTAAAAAAAAAAAAAAA
>WMED01028592.1:0-10425 GCA_019650415.1 Pipa parva | reverse complement strand
GTATTATATGAGTAGAGGGACAAGTGCTGCAGTATTATAGGAGTAGAGGGATGAGTACTGCAGTATTACAGGAGTAGAGGGATGAGTACTGTAGTATTATATGAGTGGAGGGATGAGTATTCTAGTATTATATGAGTAGAGGGATGAATACTGTAGTATTTTATGATTAGAGGGATGAGTACGGTAGTATTATATCAGTAGAGGGATGAGCACTGTAGTATTATATGAGTAGAGGGATGAATACTGTAGTATTATATGAGTGGAGGGATGAGTACTGTAGTATTATATGAATAGAGGGATGAGTACTGTAGTATTATATGATACTTTATTTGGAATAACAGTACATTGTATAAGACAAGCTTTCGAGAGATATTCCTACTTCATCAGGCCAGAGCAGTACTAAAGGATACACAGATTGTAACATAATTAAGGTATATGGGGAAAAAAATGACAAATAGCCAAAAATTCAGTTGGACTATTAGTCCTTAAACCATTTTTGCAATTAAAATTAAAGGTCTTTCAAAGTCATGTTTGGGCCTTGTTGGACTTGTGTCAGTTTTCAGCAACATTAAATGCCCAGTAACCCTAGTAAAATAAATTTGCTATTTACAGTATATTGACATGACATTTATTTCTGTCCAATACTTGTGTTTATGAATATCTTATTCTTGGTGGGGACTCAGAGTTGATATAATCTGCTGTCTTTGGCTCCAGGGCCTCCACCAGAAGGATGGGAGGTGCCTGTAAGGCTTATGAAATTAGCAGAGAACAGTAAGAGATCACTAAGAAAGTGATAGGTAGCCGTAGCTATAGAAGGGTAGCTTCCCCAACAAGAAGTGCAGTGGGTTTAGTATACTCATTTGTCTTGGATGGAAAGTCAGACAAGAGGCAGAGCTTAGGGTGGAAGTTTGCTAGGCCTGGAGGCTGGTGAAATAACCTGGAGAGAGAAGCACTCAGGTTGAGTTAATCCAAGACACTGAGAATGAATTCCTCTAAGTTTCCTAAGGAGTAAGTTTTGTCTGTGCACAACCCAGAGTGGAGTGGGAGCTGTTCCTCATTCTTGTTGTTATAAGGGGAACTATGCCCCAAAGTGTGTTCTATGTCCTTAAGATGAATGTTGTACTATCAGTTAAAGTGTGCCACTATTTGGTGTGCTGTAAATAAACTGTTTCTGTTTGAAGACCATCTGATGCTCATGGTTGCGTTAAAGGTACAGGCAGGGCCGATTCTACCGATGTGCGATGTGGGCGACTGCCCAAGGCGCAATCTATTTGAGGGGCGCTATTGCCCACATCGCCCATAGCTAAACTCACCTCCTCCAGTGTTCCAGCTACGAACCTCCTCTAAGCGCTAAGGCAAGGAGTGTTTATAAAATATTGTTATGATGCAAATGTTTTTTACATTATTTGTGAATTTAAAATATTCTATTATTTATATGCAGCTTGTGTAACAAATATTCTGCTTTTTGAAAGGGCCTCACTTGGAATGCGTCCTCGTGCAGTTTAGTTTCTACGGCTAATCCAGTCCAGCCCTTGCCAAATATCTAAAAGCATTGTTGGAAGGTTGGCAAGGACTCCTGCTTAAGTTACACATCTCTGTCCTGTTTATCTCAGACAGACTGAACCCTCGCCAAGCCTGCTCTGTTTGGATCACACATATTAATGAATCATATTCATTTCTTTTTGATTCTCTAATAAATACCACAGTTCCCTCAGCAATTCCTCTGAAACATAACTTGCATTTGTATCAGTCTTCTCTATGCATGGTTTATACGATGACTGGGATTATTTTGTACCAATCACATAACAGAAAGATCTGGACTAACTGACCACATGCTAAGTGGTTGAGAGGCGAATATTTGTTGCTTCCTGTTATTATCATATTTGCTACAAGGCGCATGAAAACTCTGAATGCATTTAGAAGCATGGTACCTCACCACATGAGAATCTTCTTCTGGGGAAAGGCTCTCAAGTTAATGTAGCACAGGTAAAACTGCTCTGTGGACATTTGTCAGTTTTGTTCACATGGAGGCTGGAACACTTGACATTGAAAGCAGTTAAGGTTTTCTAATGGTTTTCTAATGGTCTTATCTCCACACATCATCACAATCTGTATGTGGCTGTCTGACCTTAATTTCAGCAAAGACCATACTCCATAGGAACTGTCACCAGTATGTACTGGCAGTAAGGCCTAAGCTCTGCAAGCTTCAGCACCATAACACTGAGGGATCAGTTTCCATGTATATCACAACCATAACAACGTTAAACAATGATAAAATATTATTTATGGATTTCATTAAAAAAAAAAATATTAATTTCATGTTTATTTTGTTACTGTGAATACTTGCTTAAATGGGTGTGGTCACTAGAGAGGTGTGGCTTGTGGTGCTAGGCATTATGTGCCTAAATCTGGGAATTGATCACAACTCTCTAGGTTTACAAAGAATTACTTCTGTTTGCACCTGTTGTATATTTCACAGAAAAGAAAAATAACAAAATATCTGTAGTCTGTGGGACAATTCAATAGGGTCACCCCATCCTACAGTAGTAGAAACACCAAAGAATGAAGGTCTCAGAACATTCCAGAAGGAAACCTTTTTATTTTTGCCATCTTCACAAACAGTGTTTCAGAGGGAACTAAGCCCCCCTTCATGAGGTGCGGTTGATACAAACAGTGAAGGTGTATAAATCCTGTGTTCAATTGATGACATCATAATGTGCATGTGTACTCAATTAATCAGATTATTGAAAAATAAAAAATTATGTAACAGATTGCATTACATATATCTTTAACCACAAATAACTTGAACTCTCTGTGGTAAAGCCCTTGAACAGGATGCCTTAAACTACTACTGGGATTCACCAATAGATAAATGAGCTGTGCACCACAATCTGGAAACATCTCCCAATAAACATCTTAATGGGGTGAAGAGATGTTCTTTTCAGTTATTTCTTTTGTAAATTTTATTTAAAAATTTTATGTCTCTACTGTGACCAGGGCTTCCTCTCTGGTTTGTGGTGTCCCTGCCTTAATTACCATTAGCTTGCAGATCAAATGATGCTATAAACACTACTGGCAGCACAAGAAGTGGCGCTCATGGCAGAAAGGCTTAATTTGGAGTACAGTGGACAGGGGAACCAGCATTACATTCTAGAAGAACTAAGTTTTTCTTGGAACCCAGGAGTTCATTGAAGAGCTTATGGAGTATGTCTTGGGAACGGCAGCACAGATGGGTCATGTCTTTTGGGAGGAACTACTGAGAGTAGATATTGAAGTTTGGAGGGAATTGCTGAGCAAGTTTAAGGGGCAAGTCTTAGGGGAAGGTCTGTGGGAAAAACTGCACAGTATCCAAGGGTATGTCATTGGGGGTAATTAACAGGCTAGGCAACTTGTGGCTTTATATATTATGCTGGTGACCCACACAGTCTCTGCTTCCAGACAAAGTTATTGATACTAGGTGATGCCTAAAAGAGTATTTTTTATCTCCAAATATAACTTATTCATGTGTAATAAGACAAGTTAAATGTAAGCTGTAAATACAATCAGATACTAAAAAACTCTTCATACAAATATATTAATAGTGCAACTTTCTGCTACCTGAATCACTATGATTATGCTTTACAAAGGCTTCACTTGCTCATCCTGTACAGACCATTTCATTTTAGGTACTACTCAAAGGAAATCGCCACCACCATCTTTGCTGATGTCAGGTATGCAAATTTTAACTCCTGCACCACATGTCACTAGTGTAGGATCTGTGGGCAGAATATAAGTGCCAGTACCTACAGCACACAATATAACTATCTGTCAGAGGGAGGGACTTCCTCCTTCCCTGCCAAATACAGGGGTGGGTCTTATACCTCGATACTACCCCTTTTTACTGGTGATGGGGTTGGGAGTTTAACCTTTAAACAAACGTGTGTCCATGTTCCTATTGATATGGCCCCCACCTCCTGATTTAATATGGGATGGGGACCCTGTCAATAAAACCTCACACATTTATGTTAGGAGAGGAGTCTATGGTGGGACCTTTATATATTGTGGATCCTTTTGTAGGCATACCTTTACCTAAAATTTAAAAAAAATAAAGATTTCTATTAACTGTTCTTCTCTTCTTTCTTCACTTCATTCTAATCCCACTGTAGTCTAGGAGGTTCTCCTGTAGGAATCTTCACTTTTCTATTTATCTACTGCAATCAAAGGCTGGCACGTTTTCACAGCTATTTATATAGCCTCAGATCCTACCTGAGAGGGAACTGTGCAATAGAATTCCAGAGCACCTCTCTCAAGAGAATACTAGAGAACCTAGTTACTCCTGGTATTCATCAATGTAGTTCTGATTTTGAAAGTAGTGGGTGGTGGGGTTCCAACATGAACTGTGGATTTAGAAAGATAAACAGTTAGGAATAAGGCAGGCAATCAAGAACCAGGAAAATAGATACAAACTCTGAAGTTAGGAATGGTTACAAAGTTATGGTAACCAACAAGGGATAAAGTCACAGGTGCAGAAAATATGCAGAAAGCCAGAGCTTTGGTTTCTGAGATTGCCAAAAGGAGGGAAAAAACCAAGACATTTTGTGGTCAGCAATGACTAACTGCTACCCTGGGCTATCAAACAAGTTCTCCAAATGAAACTCAAAGTTACACTTTCATTATTAACTTTTCATGCAGAGAGAAGTGATGTTTTCCCATCAAGCCCCACCTCAGGTGCATTAGAACTTTACTAATAACGCTGCCAGCATCCTACATTCTAAATAACGATTCCTTCTTTTTAAAACAGGACTAGATAGTGTCTTGTTCCCATAGAGAATACACAACAAACAAAGGCGTGACTGGGTGAGCCCATGGAACAATATTCCGTCTCATGCCCCACACATTGCTCTCCCTATAGAAAACATATTACCTGATGAACTTACAGAGGCAACAATCGGTTCATTGTTACGAAGAGAGCGTATTTTTAATCGTTCAGATATTTTCACTCTGGTATTTGTTCTCGTTTAGTTTACAGTGGCCACAAATGCTGTGCTCATTTGTCAGCTAAGAACCTCTTACTTTTAAAGTACTGCGGTTTTGATTAGAATAACAGGTGCAGCCTACAACTTCCATCTTCCTTTGTGGAACCGCAGCTCTAAATGAAAGCGTACATTCATTTGAAGGTCAAATAACACTAGAAAAATAAATTGCTTTTTGGTCAGGCTTGGAAATTATTCCTACGTAGTACTGGTCAAATGTTATCTCTGACACTGAATTCATAGTTTGCTTTGCTTTTTGTTCACAGGGGACATTTTTAAAGGTACCGCATTGGAATAACTACCATGTTATCCGAGTAGTAATTTTCTCTTTTTGGTGCTGCTTTTTATTTAATGTCCCAAGACTAGCTCAGAAGGTCTCCTGCTTCACCACATCAAATAATAATCGGACAGCAGAAAATGTATGTCATGCTTAAACAGTTAAAGTGCACCTGTCTCCTCAAAATTAATACTAATTTAGGTTCTACTAATGAAATAAACGATTTTGTAAATATTTATGTGTTTTTAAAAATGTACCTTTATACAACGTTTCTCTCTGTCATCTTCCCTGTCAGCCTGACTTTTCTTTCCCGAGTGTTGGGTGGGCGGGGCTAAAATGACATTATAGCTCCTCCAATCAGATCCCTTAAATCACCATCTAGCAGGGATCTGATTGGAGGAGCTATAATGTCAATCGTCATTTATCCCTGCCCACCCGACACTCGAGAAGGAAAAGTCAGGCTGACAGGGAAGATGAAAGAGAGAAATGCTGTATAAAAGTACATTTTTTAAAATACATATATATTTACAAAAACATTTATTTCATTAGTACAACCTAAATTAGTATTAGAGTTTGGAGGTGACAGGTGCACTTTAAACAGTGGAAGCAACCATTCGTTTTGCTTAAACCATGGAGGTACAGCCCAAAAATATGATTTAGTGTGTTAGAAAATCACCCATGTTCACATATGTCAAGGTACATGTAGAGAATAAGTGGAAAAGCATTCTGCAGCACAAAATCGAAATAAAAAATAAAACAAAAAATTTGACCAGTTTAACAATAGTGAGTGAATAAGCGCTAACCTGCACTAATATATTCATATTAATATTTACACAGTAGCTCCCAATAAGACTAGTACTTTCGCAGAAAAGTGCTCCCTTGTTTTAGGGTGGCAAAAACCCGTTATTCCCTACGGAGATGTTCCTGCAACTTAGCTACAGTCATCTGAGATCTCCTATAGAGAAATATCGGTGATATCAGTATCATTCAAAAACCGAACTGGAATCAATTGAACCAGTTCCAATATAACCATTTTTTTCAACCCTGTATTTATAATTGTCATTTGTCAACATATTTTACTGAACATCTATGGAACAAATTTATGAATGTAAAAAGCTAAATACCCAGGAATTAACAATATTTAATACCTTATGCTGAACATTGCAGTCTCTCAGTCCCTCTTAGTAGCCTCACTTCTATTTTTTTAAAATGTACCCACAATTACTGGCACAGTCTGGGGGGGGGTTTCTTCTTAAAATAAAAATGAGAAAACAAGGAAAATGGGGCAGGTCAGGGATGTGATTTATATGGGTGGGACTTAATTTACATCAGGGGCAAATTTGATTGGTTTGAAGGGGTCAGCCTGCAAAGGTTAAAGGGATCATACCTTACATAGTTTAACTTAGTTCACCAGGATCATTTAGCTCCATTGCTTTTAAGACTTTCCTCATCTTTAAAGGGCAACTAAAGTCACAGGCTGGATGGCATGATAAATGCCAGCCAGTATGTGCCTGGCTAAATTAACCCATTTGGGCAGACAACGGACTTGTCAAGGTTTTATTTTTTTTTAAAAATGAAAGAAGTTTTGCACTATTACCATTTTGTAATACTATCATCTTTCGATGTTGTTTAATCTGCAACATCCTGCTGAAATCTCTCGTTTATAGCTGTCCCTGTGTCCTAAGCCCTTCCTGTCCTGTAGTGTCCAGAGTGCGAAATGTAACTGGAGCCTGCTTACTACTATTCCCTGTTTCTGTCTGCCTGGGTCACCTGCTGCACTGGCCTCATCGGAGAACTATGCACTTCCATGATACCAGACGGAATGCAAGGCCCCCGATGTTTGAAATTCACACCAGTGCTACAACCTTAGGTAATACTGCATCTTGGAGCCAAACGCTGACTTCAAGAACACATAAAGGCATTGGGTTTCCCTTGACATTGGCAGGACTTCAAGGAGTATCCCAATGAACGGTTCTTAACAACATACTTGCAAACTCCACAGTCCGCGGGGGTTTTAAACAACGGATTATTTATGAGCTAGGCCTCATCTCTTGAATAGTTGTGACGTAGAAAGTGCACATTTGGATACTCCGTGCTACCAGTCGAGATGTGTGCACCTGCCACCCGTTAATTCCTAGTGAAAATCTCTATTATGGCTCTCTGGAGTAAGGGGCAATTTAGCACTTAGAATATAAAAAAAGCTGTCAGTCGTTATACATAGCCACACTAGAATAGACTGAGCCCAGTCTTATATTGAGTTGATATACTCAAACATGGATATTCTTTCTTAAGGTTCAATTATTTGTCTGTCTAATTATTTTATAACATTGCTTTCTGTCTACCTTTTTGCCTGGCTCTTTGTCTGTCCAGGTTAGAAATGAACCCTGTGATGTTATTTAAAGGGGTAATAAACCACAGGTAACATTCTTTCTGTATCTGTAGGGCTTTATGTGTATGTTAATGCTTGTTAGGACCAAGGGAAGATTATTTAATGGGGTAGGGATGAAAAACCTACTTGTAGGTGATTCATGCTCCAGCGAGGAACTTGTCGATCTCTCCTGCTTTTCACAAGCGCTGCGATCTTCACTTCCTGTTCCTGTGTGTTTCAGCATATTGGGCAAGCGCAGTAGCAGTTTTCTGATTTAATTAGTCAAAACACACAGGAACATTAAGTAAAGTGGATCCCAGTGCTTTTCAATAGCACAAGAGATCAATGTTTATACAGAGCAGGAGGTCATTTTTTCTCCCTCCCCCCCCCTTAAAAATCACCCCTTTCTTAACAAGCATTTAGTATTCTTTAAATGAACCTACCATTGCACCTCTGTAGCTTATATCCATTAAGATATGTGCTGAGGGAGACCTCTTTTTTTCATTACCTAGGACCTGCTGTAACTTTTGTTTTTGATCTTTCTATTCCCAATGCCCTGGGCACAAAACACATTGAATACTTTACAGGTTATATAATGACAGCATTTGTTTTTGTTTAAAGACTGAAAAGTTTGGGTCTTTCTTCAGTGCAACCGTGTAAAAAACATGTCACAAATTGTGCACTGGGTGAGGGATTCTAGGCAAAAGGATAACAGTAAGTTAAAAGAAATGTGTAGGCAATAGCGGGTAAATCAAAAGAGCAAAATAATAACAATATGTTAGGAAACTGGATTAGGGTAAAGAATGAAATATTCTGTAATATTTTCAAATGTTTCTATTTGACTTCCAGAATCCTCTATGGTGGGATGGCAACCCCTCCATAGAGGGTGCAACCTAGGGTTGCCACCTCATCCTTTTAAAACCAAGCACGTATAAAATACACATGCTGCAGTGCTGATTTAAAATGAGTACTATTTTAATTCAGCACTGGAGCATGTGCATTTTATATGTCTCCTGTTTTTAAGAGGAGAGGCGGCAACCCTAGAGCAACCTGTATTCTGTCTATGTGTAGTTGTCTGTGTTCCAGCTCACGTTGGGGGACTGCCCCATCATTAGTTTTTCGGAAGTGCTTCCCATTAGCAATCCGCACTTTCTATCCTGTTCTATTACAAGAGTTAACCCCCAAATTCTGTCCATATTGCTTTGGTAATATACAGTATCTCCTAATGGCCTGGGAAGTAAATTATTGGAGATAATATGCACTAAACCTTTCATTCACTGAAGACCTGACATGAGGGGTTGGAATATTAATATGTGACAATGACAGGGGACTCCAGAAGCAGTCTGCTGGGCAGATTGTATCAACCATGGTAGGTCATAAGGCCAACATGCCAAAACTAGTTCCCCTCATATAACAGCAGACAGCATCAGTGCCCTATGGGGATGAGGGTTCAGGAACGTCAGTCTGGTGCAGTGCTATTTCTGTGGATGGGAAAAGGCTGGGAGTGGATACTACACTTGAAGACAGCACTGCAGTGTCTCAACATATCAGGCCCAAAAAAAGTGAAAATGGTGAGCAAACTGTGCAGTCCTATGATTCCTTTGCCTACTTGACCTTAAAGTCACAGATGACACATGTGTAAAAAACCCATGAATACAACTCTTTAATAATAATTCAGTGTATCTATTTGATTTTGTTTTAGTGGATAACCCAGTCAATGCAGATTTGTGTGGAGAGGTCTTTAGGATTTGCAACAGTGTAAATAAGGATTGATGAGGTAACGAACAACTCTAAGGCATTAAACAGGCGTATCCTCACCCCAATTAGGACATTTTGTGGCCAGTGTAGGACTTGATCTTTCAAGAGATTGTGGGTGTTATTCATTCAAGAATTTAAATGAATTTGCCTTACTTTGCTCTAGTTGTGCATATTCGCTGTTAATGCTACATTAATAAGCCATATCAACTTTTTGACTGTGAAGAAATGAATCAACCAGTAATGGATGCCAAATCAAGATTCAGAAATGATTTGCTTTATTTATTTATTTATTTTGGATGCGTCTAATAAATCCCTGAAAGAAGATTTCCAACCATTTAAAAGAAAAAAACCCCAATATGGTTTAGTGTTGTTTATATTATACAATTCGCTTTTCTTTGGAAGAGGAACAAAAATTTTTTACAGAAATCCTTAGAAAGTGGCAGAGACTCAAATAGAAATGGACTAGAATCATTCATTTGCAGAGTAAATAGGCAGAAATGCTCTGGCCGATAGATCACACGTTTGATTTTATTCTGCATTTTTTTTTAATTTTATTTTGACGGTTTTCCAAGGAAGGACTAATATAAAACAACAACTTCAAGTCATCCATGACAACTGATAAACTTACTAAAGTGTGCCAACTCATTACAATTTTTGTAAAAATAGGGGGCAAACCTCTACAAGAGAATCAGGCGCACTCTGTGAATTAGGGAGGGGTATAGACCAAAGACAAGTGTATTCGCCGCTTATTCAACACTGAGAAGCGAATTTGCATCTATTTTGGTGATGCGACTTGAATGGTAGTGAATTCGACAGTGGAATTCACCCTAAATGAAGCTGACCAGATGGAAATACATGATTGAGCAGTTAACAAGTATCAGCAATAGCAGATACATGGCTTAGGACTGAACTGCACATATGGGGGTAATTCACGATAGTGCGAAGTGAGGTACGGAGTCCTCGCCTCACTTTGCACTGACTGATATGCGCTTGCTGATGTCCTGCACGCG
>WMED01028591.1:0-10425 GCA_019650415.1 Pipa parva | reverse complement strand
AGACATAGAAAGGGATGTATTATTCACTTATATACAGTTAGTGGGACATGGTGAGGATGATGTCACTGCACTTCACTGGAAGAATTCACATTACTCTGTATGACTTTGCATCCTACTTCTATTTGACTGACTTCACCACGCTACACATCTGACGGTGTCTGTTGCTTATCTACTTGTTTGACAAGTCTATCCACAGCATCATGCATAAGGAAAAGTGAATTTTGTCACAGGACCAACTCCATAGGGAATAATGGGTTTTCTCTGACCTAAAGTAGGAGAAAAATTTGGCTTAATGGCTTTATAAATAGGAAAAAATGGTGTTATCAATAAAATAACACTATTTTAATAGCGTTAAATATTTTTTTTTTAATTTCAGCTTTAGTAAATATCCCCCAAAGGGTAAGGCTACACTATGCATTTAATTTCTGCGGTAAGCTACCATGTTAATCACACACTGATGTACCGATAAAGGTCAAAGTGGTCATGATTGCAACCAAGCCCTATCCCCCAGGTAACCTTTAAGGTTATGCAGGGCCTGTTCCAGGTAAGTGTCTGGGGTGGGTTGCAGGAGGGGGTGGCATGACAGCAGTCACAAGGCAAGTCTATAGGAAGACCTGGGAGGTATTTTGTTGCTGGTAATTACTCTGTTAATAGAAATGGAATTAGCTCTTAAAATTCTGTGAAAAATGTCTGAAAAGTAAACATTACCGCTAATGCGCTGTAAAATAGTGTGATTTTTGTTTTCTAAAAGCAACATTTGCACCTCACCTAGAAAATGAGTGCGTCAAACATAATTTTCGCAAATCAGCCATTTTGTACGTATTTCCTTTGAATGGGGCTTTTATCTCTGCTCCTTTATTGGCCTCAGATCCCTGTTCTTAGCGCTCTCTCCCTTATTCAGTGTGGTTCGGGAGAAGCAGGAAACATAAGGCCTGATTGAGTAAAGGGTGAATTCTCCTGTCAAATTCACCTCGCTACAATTTGAGTCACATCTCGAGAATAGTCACAAATTCACTTCTCATTATTTTGCCCTAAAAACTTTTCCCTGAAGAAGTCCGCGACAGACGAAACGCGTTGGAAATTGTTTTAAACCATTTATTTATTGGATATTTTTAAATAAAAATACTTTTTTTTTTTTTTTACAATAAACAAATTGTGAGACTTTTAAGACTAAGAAACATCACCCTGCCAGTGAAAACCTGAGAGGGAAAAGAAGAACCATACGAATTAGGAACCCATAGTGGGAACCAAGCAGATCCTGGTTAAAAGACCAAAGAAGGTTGGTCACCTAGTAATCCAAAGCGCAAACTGACCTAAAAATTGTAAGTAGGATTTCACTTATTCATTTAATATACTCAAGTGACCTGCACTATACGTTCCTCCCTCTTCCTAGAAGAAGCGCAGCGCTCCCTCATCTTTTCTAAGTACTTTGACGGTCTGTGCATCGGAGAAGCGAGCAGCTGATCTAGGATACCAAGCATAAAACCAAGCTTGTGTATAAACCGTAAAGCGCAGGTGCCCAATCACCAAATTGTTTCACTTCTCATAATTGACTAAGTGGCAAATAAACTTGTAGAAAAAGGTCATCACTGTCAGATGTGTTGTGTAGCGTAGTGAGTCGGATAAATAAACACAGGACCTTTTATGTTGTAACTGGTCCTTTAAAAGCATTCATTACCAGATTCTCCCACATTCCTGCAGTGGCTTGAATAGCCTGTCTTCTACATGTCTTGCAATTTCTAAATCTCTTCAACTACTAGTTTCATTAAGCCATTTTTGTGAATTGTTTTGATGTCGTGATCATTTTTATTCTGGTTATATAAGATAATAATGAGTCGTGCAAGTGACCTTTCTCCCCAATGGTATGCAGATATCTAAAGGCCAGATTCCAGCAAATGACATGTTTCAACTGAAGAATAATAGGAATCTGATGTAGAAAAGAAGGCCGAGAAGCGTACAAGATCTTCAGCTGTTACAACATCATTTGGCAAAATAATTTATGAGCCAATCAATGGTTTAACATTTCTGAACCCATCAATATCTTATAAAGAAGATGTTAAATGACAGGTTGAAGAAGCTATTTGAGAACATATCGATGTATTCAGTTAAGCCATGCAATTCCTGACATTTTTCACATACAGTTGCTGCTTTGGAGCGAAATATTGACTCTAAACAGAAAACAAGATATTTGTTTGTGTAAGCATTATTTACTAAATAAGAAGGCTTGAGCAAGATCAGCATGAGATTAGATGACAGTTGTGATTGTGGAAGGCTGTACATGCTGACACAGAAAAGCATAGATGCCAGTTATCCTGAGCACAGTGGTCCTGAATGTGAAGAGTTGCTATACCAGTGATGCCCAACATATGGCCAGTGGTGCTATCTGTCCCTCAAAGCTTCTGGCCACAGTGTAGGAAATCAGCAACAGGAACGGAGGACCTGGTCATCTTGTTACTGAACAAGATGTCAGTTCAGTAATACGCTGTTTGCAGTATCAAACGATTGGGCGGAATGTTTCCCTGCATTGTTAAGACCCTTACTTCCGGGTTCGTCTTGTGTTGGAACGCATATGCATTCCATTAGTTGGCATCAGCTGTTGATCTATATGGCCCCCAGGCCGAAAAAGGTTGAGCATCACTGTGCTATACAGTTTCTTTGTGGGACTGTGTTAGTGCCAAGTCTTGATGGCGCAAGACATATTTCCTATTAAAGTATCATCTTTGACCATTGAGATTCTATCATTAAGTGTAGGGGGAGTATGGCAAAGGGTTTTTCAGTATTGTTTTTAAGGAAATTAGTAGTGGGATTAGATTTTTTTTTTTAAGTAATAGACAGAACCCAAAACCAGAGCCACTCACCATATCAACTTCAAGGGCAACACCGCATTTTATTGCAGAAACAAACCACACAATGTTTTGGGGTGGCAAATGCTACCTTTCATCAGGTTGGGTGTTCCCCTTGAAGCTAATGGTGAGCGGCTATGGTTTTCTGTTCTGGATGAAATATTGGAGCAGGCTGGAGCCCTCCTTGGCTTGCTCCCACGAATGCTGATCTGAATATGCCAGTATTGTATTGCGTTAAAAGTAATAGACTCATTTATTGGACTGAAAGTAATTATTTTATGGGTTTCTGTGCCAGATTAATCAAATGGTTCTTTCTAGATATTTGTGATATTATTATTATTATAAATATTTTTACAGCAGTACCAGCTCAGAGTATAACAGCAGAACAACATACAGTCATGAAGATCCATCAATAGGACATTGCCTTTATCCCGAGCTTCCTCCAGAACTTGAACACTTGGACTCCAATCTAGGCTGTGCTGCAGTCACTAACATACACATCTTCTATACAGAGACAAATGTTATATTATTATTAAAAGTCGCAGAGTAGTTTTGTATAAATGAATCACACATTGGTCGGAGAATGTTGCAAGTACCACGCTTTAATTTCAGCATGATTTGTGGCTTTAAACTAGCAGTGAATCAATTTAATCTACTCGGGTCCCCACTACTGCATTTAATCACAAACAAATAAAAGCCACCACACTTAACTACAAAAACACAATTTGTAATGTAGTGTTTCTGTGTACACAGTGCCTACAGGACATGTTATTAAAAAACGTAGGGAGATTTGTAGAGATAAAAAGAGGTATGGTTATGAAGGTTATCATTTTGGAATTGGCCAACCTTGCAGTTCATACTGTCAGATGAATCAGTTAGCTGCTTACCTAATTTAAATTCTACCAATCACAATAAGCCAGTAATGACAAAGATGACTCTCCTGATCTTACCTGAATCTATGTGTATTTGAACCTGAGCCATCCACTGTTTTCTAAGTATGCGGCAAGGTCTATCCTAAGTGTATGTAATTAGCACTCAATACCTTCACTAGAAAACAATAAATCATGTTGCAGCTTCATCCTTTTGTGGATGAACCAATTCACTAGATACAGGGAAAAGATGCAGTAGATATACTGTATTTTGTTGGACTCCGGAAAAGATGTAGTAGATATACTGTATTTTGTTGGACTCCCTATTCACCCTTATTTGCTGATTCTGATGATAAATACATGCTAGGAGACCAAGGAAAACAAATGTCTATTTAATTACAGATCGAATGAGCATATACACAAACAATCCAGGCTATTAACGGCAATAGACTTACAATTGGCTCTAGTAACCCTGTAGAGAATCAAAGTCTTTTACGTAACAATCAGTTGTTAGAATAGCAAATATAAATGCTTATTTTATAATGATAAAAAGAAAAAGTCTCTCTCTTTTTTAACTGAAAAATTACTTATTCATACATTATAGCATAGCTGTACAACTGGAGAGCAGTGGGCCTATAACTATAGTATGTCCATTTGCAAGTTGATACTCACCATCTGTACCAATGTAATTTATCAGAGTGAGTACTAATGTACTGAGCTTGTTCATTGGTTGAGCAATCTGCAACAATATTAAAATCGTGACCGTGATAATATTCCCATAGTCAGTGCCGGCTCTGCCATTAGGCAGATTAGGCAAATGCTAGGGGCACCTCCTGCCCAGGGGGGCGCCACTAGCATTTTTTTTTTAGAGTCTCCCAATTGGCAGCCGCGGCTGCCAATTCGAAGATCTAAAAGCTGAGCTGCGGTGTTGGAGGTGAGTGGGGGCGGCGCGGGGCAGGGAGGGTGTCGCGGGGGGGGGGCACTGGGGAGGGGGCGCCTATGTGGCCAGAGCTGGCTCTGCCCATAGTAAACAGTCGCCGTCTATTTGGTAGTGTGCGACCATCGTTAGCTGGCAAATTCACACCTTTACGCGAAAATTTGAACTTTAGTCAATAACCCCCTAAGTCTGCATATATTTAGGCTGAGATTTCATGCAATACTAATATTTCTATTTCTAAATATGTAACAGGATGATAGGATTTGTAATCATGTGTATTCTGTAACACTATTACAAGGCATAAAATAATCTTGTGGTACAATGACACAAGAACTTAACAAGGTTTCTGTCTACAATGAATTCTATCTTGTAACTAAATACACTTGGTACTGTCACTTTGTAACCCTGTAACACATCATTTTGAGTAAAACAAAATAGATTGGGGTAATACAATGGCGCGTGTATGAGCTGAATCTGATAAACAGGTTTAAAAGTGTAACTACATCATTTTTTATATTCACAAGTTATAGGATCTTTATAATAACAAATATGAAAAACATAAAATTCTCTGGACAAACAATTGTAGGCTGCTTTCATTGGCTTTTACATCTGTGTTTAATCATATCTTATTAGACTCACATTCACATACACTGAAATTTTCCTTCTCAACCACATTGATAAAATGTATTTTAGCTTGGCCCCTGCCTGATTCAATTAAGTCTTTTCAAGAGGGACGCAGGTGCAGAAGAGAATTCCCTCATAAAAGAAAATAATATATTTATATATTAATTTCCATCTGGAGATTATTTTTTTTCTTAGCGTTCTAGTTAAATAGTAAATGCGTATTAGTATAGGGAATGGACATATTATTCAGATGGTTTCTAGATATTAAGGATCAAATACAAAATATAATAAAAAATCTGGTTTTCTGCAATAATATTTGTTATAGCAGAGGAAGCATCTGCTAAAGAGTGTAATTAACACTGAAAGTGATTAATGTCCAGCATAATATTTTGCAGAATCCCACTGATTGCCAGTTATAATAACGACATTAAAACGCTATATATATTTCATCCTGTGTCAGACATTCTTACCCTATTGTGTGCTGTGCACACTCTTTTATTCACACAGGTTTTATCTATGGCATTCTACAGAGGATAATTCATTCAGTAAATTTGATCTATAATGACATCTAAATTGCCTAGGGTTATCTTTTAAAAAAAAAAAATACTGTTGATTAATTATTCTGCGTTGACAAAGCTTGTGAAAAAAAAAAAGATATGTGCTCTGTTTTAAAGGTGCAATACTGCCCTTGCTAGTAAAAGCACATGCTAGTGAGAGGGTTTACCTGTACACACCTGCTGGTCAAAATGGGTGCAGCTCATGACCTCTTGATTTCCCACAGGGGATTATGGGCCACCCATCCCTGGAACAAACCTTTGCATTTATTAAAAATGCGGGAGGAACAGTGTTTTTGTTTTTTTTAAATAGATTTTTACATTTTTGCCTATTTAAAAAGCTAACCCCCTTAGACCACCATGGTCTTTGCCTCCTGATGTGCCCCTCTGTCCTGCTGTTTCTCTATAAACAGTGGCCGTACCCCCATCCACAATACGGCAATGCCTACCACCCTGCTGCATCAGCACGCGCTACAGCAGTGATGTAATTCAATCCCGGTGCCATCCCTCCTGGAACTTTTTCTGTGAAGGCCATGTTGCCATACCCAACATTTTTCCACTTGGGAGTAGCCTGGATAACCCAACCCTAAGAGGGCGAAATTTAGGTAATTTCAACCAATACTTCACAATTTCATCCGTCTTGCCTTGCAAGACTGGAATACCTTTAAAGCGTGCGCTGATGTGCGTGTGTAGGAGAGAAGGCAGCGAGTCACCGTTTTTACGCAGTGAATCAAAGCATCGCAAGGTGAGTTCGCACCTTGCTGAATTACCCCCTATATTGTCTGCATTTCTAGTGACATTCTCTGTAAATGCCTTATTATAAAACAAACAAATAGGCATAGCACAGTTATTACAGTAATCCATGTTAATATGTCCATCAGACACAAGCAAACACTAGCTTTGATGGATACAAATGTTTGGTCCCAGGAAGCAGGAAGTTATTAATGCTTGTCCACTGTTTATTTGAGAAAGTGATTTGGTTTTACGGAACGGTTATGCAGCAATAGAAACTATCCGGCTTCTCTTTTCAGTTCTGCTTTTCTTTTTTTAAATAAAAGAAATATATACCGTATTGTTTGCTCCATAAGATGCAACTGATCATAAGATAGTTTACATAGTAAAATAGTAACATAGTTTATAAGGCTGAAAAAAGACACAAGTCCATCCAGTTCAGCCTGTTTTCCTGCAATGTTGATCCACAGGAAGGCAAAAAACCCATGAGGCAAGAGCCAATTATCCTCATATTAGGGAAAAAAATTCCTTCCCGACTCCAAATATGGCAATCAGAATAATTCCCTAGATCAAGATCCCACCTTCAGTTATCCAGTACCCATAACTTGTAATGTTCTTACACTGAAGGATCAGAATAATTCCCTGGAATTATGTGGATGCACATAGGGTTTTAAGGAGGAAACCTTGCCTGCCTGCCTACCCACCTTCCCTTGCCTGCCCTCCTTTCTTTGCACAGGCAGGCAGCTTTTGGAGTACTTACCTTCCTCTGGGGAATGTACTATTGAGCCAACTCCTCATTATATCCTCTCTATGCTGTTATAAAGCAAAAAGATGGCAGCCAAACAGCCTTTGTGAAAAGGCCATCATGGCTTATTCTTACTAATTCACTGATATAACTTTCTACTGATTCAGCACATGAAAACTGTATTTTTGATTTTTGTTCGTTTTTAAGTCGAGTAGACATAATTCTCCTGTTACACAAGGGGGGAAAAGTGGAGGAAACACTTTAAATATGTCGAGAACTTAACCAAAATAGCTGAAATGTGACGGAATTCCAAATGTAATAAGTGAAGGTAATAAGTAAAGTTTTTTTCAGTCCCCTGGTGACAAGTAAACCCAGGCAGTCTTATTTTTACATTCCTATCTCTGTCTCCAGTGCATGCTCTGTGTGCACTTCTAATCAATCACAACCCCCAAGATGTCATCGGAGAAGTCTGTACTTGTAACAGGACCCAGCACACCTGTGATTATAAGTATAAAATATCAACTAACATGATGTGCTGAAGTCCTACACTTCAACGGAAACCGCGTGGAATTCTTCCTGTATGATTTATAGCTTAAAAGTTTTAAATGAGAAACCAGAGATTTTCATTTGCCCCTGCACTATAATAATATAACAATGAACAACAGTCCTTTTTATTGTTTAGCAGCTCCACCAGTGCAATGGTGTTGGTGTTTAAGGTTACTTAATTTACTTCCAGTTCCTCCTCCCTGTGATATTGCCCTTCTGCAAGATATAGGACAGTGAGGGCAAATCTTTTAGAGACCAAGGGTTTTATTCACTAAGGTGTGAATTCGACTGTCGAATTCGCAAACAGCGGATTCCCATAGTAAATCCGCTACAATTTCCCCATTCTAAAGTCGTGACAATTTGCCCATAATAAAGTCGCGACAATTTGCCCATAATAAAGTCGCGACAATTTGCCCATAATAAAGTCACAACTGCGACAATATTCTCATTATGGAGATGGGACTGTGACAGTAGCAGCCTATTGCGACTGTCTTTATCTGGCGAATTCGCACCTACACGCAACAGTTCGGACTTTACTGAATAACCCCCCAGGTGCACAAACTGCAGCTGGGCAACATCCTTCTTTTCCCACAGTGTGGGCACTGATGAATGATGTCATCACATTGGGACAGAGGTCAGAATCTTCTGTCAATGTAGGCCGCGGACCCACGGACAGTTTTCGGCTGTATGAGTATTTGCACATACACCTGAAAGGAGCGCTCGGTCACCAGCGGATCTGGGACAGCTGTCCTGGATTCACCCTTTAGGCAGCGATTGATGTGTGTGGGCTAGTTGGAGCCTTTCGCATGTGCCCTCAGAGAGGCTTCTGAGTACCCTTTCTGGCACACATGCCATAGTTTTGACAGCACTGATATGCGGGTTATTCATCAAATAGTCACATAAATATGTGAATTACTGTCTACTTGGTATAAACAGAGAAAGAGGACTCCTGTACACAGGTGCACACTTGTATAAAAGTCTAGTTTATTAATGATAAATACATATAAAGAAATTGGGTGAAAAGAAATGACTGAACAAATAAGAATAAAAACAATTAAAACAATGAAACCAACCGGACATGGCAGGTAAGGAACACTGGTACAGACAAGTGAACTAGGTGGATTCACAATCAAACAGTCAGAAACCTGTGTTTTAATGCTGTGTAGCACAAGGAATCCCCCAGTAAAGCATCTAAAAGTAAACTGTCAATAAGTCCGAGAGAGCGGTGGAAATAAATGATGCAGCCTAACTCAATAGTAAGAAGAGCTTAGTAAGGCTTTTCAGCCTTAGTAAGGCTTTTCCCGGCGAGGAGACTCGAGTGCTCTCGCCGGGAGGGGAATCCCTTTAATGCACGTGCTGATGTCCGCGTGCAGGACATCAGCATGTGCATTTCAGTTGTTCCGAAGTGAGGCGAACACTACGCGCCTCACTTCGGAGCTTGCTGAATTCCCCCCTAAAACTCAGAACCACTGCAGAGGAGTGAGGGATACATATGCTGAAAGCTTTAGTTATAGGCACAGCACTGGAAATCTAGGGGTTTATTGACCAAAGTCAGAAATCGACTGTTGAAGTGAATTCCCATCACTTTGGTTGACTCATTCTACTCCTTATTGACTAGGTAGCAAATTCCCATAGCAAATCCATGACCGCGTCACACTTCCCATAGTAAGGTTGTGACCGCATCAGTAGCAATCTATTGTGTCATGTGCAACGAGACTATTCGGACTTTAGTCAATAACCCCCCTAGAGTGTAGGCCAACAACAAGGCCTTGGGAAATCCTTAGCAAGTTGTAAGAAGGGCCCCAAATAATTTAATTCTGCATTAACAGTAATTACTTTGACAAAATGATTGGATACTCACTGTTTATTCTACTGGCTAAATCTAGAGAATAGTTTTCAAGAGGCATTGAAGGACAGCAAAAAAAATTAAAACACCCATTTGGATTGTTATGGCAGTTATTGAAATACAACACTTGTAAGGTTGGTATCGTGGAAGTTAATGTTATTACTTTCCTTCTGTTTTTATCTTTACTGATAGCAGCTATGTTGTTAAACAGACCTATTGTTTTATATCGTGCTTTAGATAATACACATTCAGGAAATGTGGTAGAACTCCCAAATTTCAAAGCTTACGTAGCTAAATATTAAACTTTCTAGACACAATTTAATATTCTTGGAAGCCTCGATTGGGGAAAAAAAATACTATGAATTGATTTGAAGCATTTTTCAGTGTTACCGTTCTTTTAAGGAGGATATGCTTAAAATATCTGGTAAACAATATCATAATATAACCGGGAGAAAAAGCTGGGAAAGGAGGGGCATTTTCCAGCAAATAATATAAATGACGCTGGAGATTAGACATTCAAATTACAAAAATGAAGCAAGTGAACAAAAGTGCTACACAGAACAAACATTAGGGGTTTATTCACTAAAGTCCGAATTGTTGTGTATAGGTGCGAATTCGCTAGTTAAAGACAGTCGCAATACTGTCGCAGTCGCATCTTTATAATGAGATGATAGATAGATGGATAGATAGATAGATAGATAGATAGATAGATAGATAGATAGATAGATA
>WMED01028590.1:0-10425 GCA_019650415.1 Pipa parva | reverse complement strand
ATTCTCAAAACTTTTGGCCATGACTGTACATTACATGGATACAGGCTAATGTTCCCCTCCATAAAGCATTAGTTTATGTACATATATTACTGTCAATGATTCTTCATGTTGGATTTATTTTAACTCTAGTAGAGCACTGTGTGATGTCTGTCAAACCAAACACTACACACTAGAAAAATAAAATGAAATCTGAATGGCCAAGGCATTTTGCATATAAATTTTGGTAATTTTGTTGTTTGAATGAACATCTCAACTGCCTGTACATTTTTAAGCCATTGAAATAAAGTCCTGATGAAGCTCCTCTGTAGGATGGATAGAGTAGAAGGAGTCATAATGACAAGGAGTTATAGGGGGGAATTCACCATTAAGCGAAGTGAGCTCCGAATCCTTCGGCTCACTTCGCACATGGTGATATGTGCTCGCTGATGTCCTGCACGTGGACTTCAGCGAGTGCTTTAAAGGGATTCCAGTCTCGGCAAGACCAAAAGAGTTGCCTCGCCGAGACTGGAATCCCTTTAAAGCGCTCGCTGATGTCTGCGTGCAAGACATCAGTGAGTGCATAACACCATGTGCGAAGTGAGTCGAAGGATTCGGAGCTCACTTCGCTCAATGGAGAATTCCCCCCATAATGTAGTCAGCACAAGGAAAGGGGTTATAATAGTGTGATAAGGATAGAGGATGTTTTGCCCAGTGGAGGTGGACCCCATAGGCAGAGGTGGACATATTTTACCTTAAGATAGTAGAACAGACCACCCTTCAAGAAAACTATAATTGGTGCTGGAATAAGAGCCTATAATCAATTTTGTGCTATGAAAAAGCTATTGTTATGCAAATACCAACTTGTTAAACATACTGTATTTAAATAAATCAGTGGTGCCCAATATTTTTGTCTTCATATCAACAGCCCAAATGTAAGTGGCAGGAACATATGAAGGGGAGGTAAGTGCTCCCCCAGAAGACTGCCACAGTCCATGGCCTCCTCAACGCAGATGGGCACATTAGGTAGTAGTCCTAGATGTGCCCCTCTGTGCTGCCCTGTCTAATGATTGGCTACCACCATCCCCAATATGTGAATGATCTGGCAATAATGTAAAGATGATCCAGCGCCACCCCCCTCAAAAATGTTTCTGCAGAAGCCCATGATAAGTGGTTACCTATCTTCTGAGGTGCTGGGTGGCCTGAAAAGGTGTACTTGAATGCTGGAAGTATCATGCCTTTGTTATTTTTTAATTTTTTTTCCAATTTTTAATGAATTGTGGAGGCTGATAGGATATTTCTGGCAAATTTCTCATTAAGTAACATAATATAGCTGGTACAAAGAAGTCAAGCCTAATCATTACACAGTGATTACTAATGTACTGATGGAATACAATGTATTCTCCATTTATTCTAATAAAACATTCTTATTGACAAAAGGTCGAATTGTTGTGTAATATCTCTGAATTCGCATTTGATCGCCACTTCCCTACAGTCGCTTGTTGATCAAACACTGCAATGTTGCAAATACGCTTCTAATTCGGGCGACTGCACGATCTTACAGAGCACTTAGCATCACTTTGCGTGTACAGGTACTTTGACTACTGACCAAGCGACAGAGTCTTTTGTGGTCACAAATTCAACATGGTATAGAGCTCTCAATTCGCCTGTTTGACTTTGCCATATTAGAGTGGCAAATTGGGGGTTGATAGCAGGGCTCCGGTGGCAACTGCAATTAAATTAGTCTAGTACTTAACATGAACTAGGAACAAGGTGACATAGAAACAGAGGTATTATTTACTTCACTGATGATGTCACTGCACTTCACTGGAGGAATCCACATCACTCTACATGACTTCACATTGTACTTACTGTATATTCGACTGACTTCACCACTCGAATTATGGTAGTGAATTTGACAGGTGAAATCAGACTTTAGCCAATAAGGACCTCTGTGCCCTACTTGCTCACTTTTATCAAGTGGTTAAGGGAAATGTTCTGGATATATCTTTCCTTCCAAATAATGAGGCATCTGTGTTGATGTATTGCTGGCCAAATAGAATAAAGGATGTGGTATTAAAGTAATTCAGTAATGTACAGTGATAAATGATCTGTGGCAGATAAAACCACTGCTGCTGTCTGTGCTCATATCCTCCAGATTATTCTTATTCCTTCCATGCACATTAGCTACACTTTAGCTTGATACCCCTTACTGTCAGACTGTCTAAAATCACCCGGCACTAGAAAAAAAAACCCTGCATCTTTTTTGCAGAAATTGGCATATTTTGCCTTAAATTCTGCACACTTTTAAGAAATGCAATTGAAACCAGAATGATCATCACTGAATGATGACATCACTGAAAAACACAATTTTGGCACATCCAGCAATCATCTAGGGAGCAGACTAGACAGAGCTCCAGCAAAACCCAAAGTGCAAGATATACATCAAACAAAGTCAGTCGCTCACCTTGTATTTTAGGGAATCATTCCCATTTTTATTGCAGAACTAAGACAGATCAGCTGTTGGTAGTGAACCTTCTGCCCTATGTTTTTGTATCCAGACTTCAAGTCATGAGCCCTCATGTGCTTTTTGAGATTCTGCCATAAAAATGGGAATGTTTCCCTAAAATACAAGGTGAGCACCTGACTTTGTATGTGCAAATAAGCTGCTGGTTTGCAGCCCTGATTAAACATGTCACTATGCAATAGGGGAGCCATGAAACAACAGGGCTGCAATATATGACCACATATTGACATATAAGCTTTATTAATTCTACCCCGTATGTAAACATGGTAGCAGCTAGATAGCAGTGAAAGAAACAAGGCACAAGTTATTATGATAAATATGTAAAGCCTCAATGAAACATATGCACTTCTGAGTAGTGTCAGACTGTAGTGCTGGGCCCAGCAGTAAGCAAGAGATCAGGGGCCCACCAGGAAACAAGAAATCAGGGGCCCAGCCAGGAAACGAGATCAGGAACCCACTGATGCTACATTTGGAATGGAATATCCTGACTCTGGTTTGCTTTGGGGACAGGAACATGCATATGTCCAGCTTAATGTAGCTGTCTGACAAGTTCACTCTTTCTACCACCAACAACCCTTTGGTCACATCTTATTGCAAATACAGAATCCTAATCTATTCTATGTATTAAAATGCCAGTATTCTTTATTAATCATAATAATAGGATTTAGTTTAATGTAAACTTGAAACCAGGATTCTGTGCAAACTTGATATTTCTACTAGGATATTATTGACATTCCTTCATTTTAGAGCCAGCTGCAGTTTCCATGACAGGGCAATCAATGCATTATAATTATGTTATTGTTGAATAAATGGACCCAGTGACTACTTATATCAAATTCTCATGCTGTGCACATTTATAGATTAGAAGCATAAATGAATGCAGGTAATGCTGGGCTTTCCACCACAGTATAAACAAAGGAACTTATTCATGAAAGTTCACGTAAAGGTCCAAATTCACATCCATTCAACATTTCCAGATCTTTCCATATTCAGCAAAGACTGATGTTTATGACAGCCACGGACTCTTTGGAGCTCTTCGCTTTACGTTTCGTGTGTGTGTATAGGCAGGGCCGGTTCTACCTATGGGCAATGTGGGCGACGGCCTAGGGCGCAATCTATCTGAGGGGCGCTGTCAACCACATCGTCCATCTCTAAACTTGACCTCCTCCCCCCCGTGCGCCCCCCTGCCCTGCGACACCCCGCCCATGCCCAGCGCCCTCCACTCACCTCCAACAGTGTTCCAGCGACACACTTCCTCTGATGAGGTAAGTTGAATGTGACGGTGCTCCTTACTGCTTCTGGTCTTGTCGGCTGTATTCGGCAGCTACCGGCAAGACCTGAACATCTAAGGAGCGCCGTCGCATTCAGCTTACCTCATCAGAGGAGGTGTGTCCCTGTTGGAGGTGAGTGGAGGGTGCTGGGCAAGGTGGGGGGGGGGGGCGGCGCGGGGTAGGGGTTGTTGTGAGGCAGGGGAGGGCGCGGGGGGAGGTTGGCCCAGTGCAACAATAGGGCCAGGACCGCCTCTGTGTACAGATAATTCATCTATTCATCAAGCCTCGGAGACTGTCGAATTAGCAAATTCAGTAAGGTGTACATTGTTGAATTCACCAGTTTTACTTTATCAGATCAAAGTGGGTGAAATTAATTAGTGAAATTAGGGGTTGATGGCAGGGGGCTACTGTTCAACTGACTACACTACTTATGAGACAGCGTCTGTTAGCCTTTCCTTCGCCTCTATGGGAGTCCTCTTTGTTGAATAAGTAGAGAATTAGCAACTATCATAGCAACTTAAACAGTGAATTCTCACTTTGATGAATCAGTCTATAATGTTACTGCCACATTTCTTTGTAACCGTTGGTTACAATGGTGCTTCTTGATGAATTCTGAAGAGACATGACATGCAGAGTTCTGAACACTTCTGTTAAGGAATTTGCTGGTTTGTGCTGGATACCAGTAATTGATATAAGTAGAAATTATAACATTATTACCAAATAATATTGTGGCCCTGGCCTTAGGGCCAGGTTCTCACATGGGGATCACTCCATTTTTACTACCATTTGAAGCACCAAGTGGCTTTCTGTCACGAGTGAGGTTTGCCTGTGCTATTCTGTTTGTCTTATGCAAGTCTCCAGTAACTTCACTGTGTTTTCAGCTTCTTCAGCAGCATGTCTTCAGTCTTCTGTGTGTCAGTTCTGCTGCCCAGTGTTCCATAATATCTTCAAGGAATATCTTCATGATCATCCGGTCTGTTCCAGTACTGATTCTGACTGGCTGTTATATGTGTTTGGTTTTGCTGCTCCATTCTTAAAGGTACGATACGCTCCATGTGATCCAGTGAGTTGTAGTTCTGCATTTCCTGTATTTAACAATGTCTTCAAGTGTTTCAGCCAGCTTCCACCAGTTGAGGGTTAACCCGAGGGCCGCAACCTGGGAGGTGCCTACTGCAAAGGCCATATCCTCATTGAGGGGGTTTCAGGGTGAAGACCTGGTCCTCTTCAGACTCTGCGCCTTTGTGTTATCCCGTGCCAACCCCACTGTGGTAAGGAGAATCTACTTCACTTCTGTTTCTACACTTTCCTGCATGTCAGTACACATAAATGCCTCCAGAGGTGTAACGAGCTCTGGTTCCTCCAGTTCCTTTAGTGGCATCTAGTCCTGAGGTTTCCCGTGTTTGTCTCCACTGCACTTCATTGCAGATATCATTTAAGAGTTCACGTTACAAGGCCCGTTCCCATGACACTTTCTTGATGAAACAATGCAGCATATGGTTTCTAGAGCATTTTACATTCAAAGGACTATGACTGGGAGTGGAGTTTGCTGCACTTTTCTGCACATCACTGGTGTAGTCCTAGCTTGATTAGTAACATCCAACATTTTTTCTTTCAAATAACATGGTGGTTGTTCCTAACTGGGACTTTTATAAAGATCATAATTTTATACTGAAGTACTGGAAAAGGCTATGAAACTATCAGGGGAGTTCATCAACAGGGGTAAACTTTATAGAGGTCTAATAACCCATAGCAACCAATCAGATGATGGCTTTCACAATTGTAGTTTCTTGATACCAGTGAACACTAACAGCTGCTATGGGTCACTGTACTTGAGAAAAGATTTCCTTTGTTGATGAATTACCCTATATATCTTTCTGCTACAAAGATACTGTAGTCCGTATCATAGTATTTATTTTTATAACTAGAGAAACTCGTATACTAGGCAAGGTATAGCAATTAGATTTTTTCTACGCTTATATTATTGTTTTAAAAAACAAAATGATTATTTCCTGGATATTATTATTATTATTATTATTATTATTTATTCTTATAAATCTTATAAAATCTTTTTAAGCATCCCTTCTGCATAAATTTGTATAGGTGTAGTAACACTACTGTTCAGAATTTGCACATTTAGGGCACTTTGAAAAAGAGGTTAGGAGAAGCCTTTGCTGAAAGATGTATCTGTCTGTCTGAGCTCCTCTCATGGAAAGAAAGCTAAGCTGACACATGTGACCTCAAGGGAAAGAAGGAAAACTGATGTGACAAGGGACACCTGTCTCCCAGTGATGGAGCTTTGGTGTAATCTTTTCTCAAGTGTCTACTGAAGTGTATCACTGAAAATCGGACAGATGTCTAAGGAATACCAGGAGACAAACATTCACAAATAAGCAACAAGAAAATACAGTAGATAGCTCATTTGCTACGTGTTCAGAAAAATACATCACAAAGAAAAACAAATTTGAATGACAGCATTAATAAACATAAATATCTTCCCCCTAGGACAGTGATGGCTAACCTGTGACACATGTGTCAGAGGTGACCCGTTGAGATGTTTTTGCTTGACAAGCGTCATGGTGCTGTTTGTGTCGTGCACTCAGTAGGAGAGTAGCCCCACCTCGGGATGCTGATGCTGCCAGTTATAGATTTTTCTCAAAGTGACACACCACCCGAGTTATGCTAAGTTTTCGACGAATTTTGACACATCGAGCTCAAAAGGTTGGCCATCACTGCCCTAGGACCAGCTTGCATTGGTCTGGAGCTGGGGACTAAACTAAACTCTATTGCTTCTTTTATAAGCCAAAGTGGTAAATTGAAGAGAGTGAACTGCTGTGAAATACATGCAAACTGATACTAAACAACTGAAAGAGATTAGTTTAAAATTGGACAAATACAGAATTCACCTACTCAACGAAAATCTCAGCTAGTGAAGCCATCATTATCAGAATCTTTTACTAACTAAGAGAATGTGTGAATAATGTTTAGATTGTAAGCTACACATTACAGTATTGTTTAGTAATATTTAGATTGTAAGCTCTATGGGGCAGGGACCTCCATCCTCTTGTTTCAATCATGACCTGACACTTAAAGTGATGTATTTTCTAGATTATATGTTTGTAATTTACTTCACTTGTTCTTTGTTACTCACTTCCCTTGTCTGTATTATAACTGTATTGTTGGATTGTCTAGCTCTGCGTAACGTTGTGGCGCTTTGTAAATAAAATATGCATACATAATGTAATTAGGTTTTTTTGGATAGAAAGCATTGTGAGAGTGCATGTAAAGGGGATGTTATAATGATTTTCACAGTGTACAATATGATCAGCTCCAAAAGCAATTTACATAATAATAGCATCAGTTATGTCATCAACATGCCTGACCCCTTGAAGACCCATCTAGTTTATTGATAATTAGATGATCTGTGTTGCTTCACTAGTACAATTTCACACCTATTTTAGTAAATAATCATACACATACCTACCAAATCTAACAAGCCCAAAAAAGAACATAGAAATACACATGCCAGTACTAGAATTTGTATCATTTACAATTAATTAGTTTTGGATTATCTTGCGGTCTAATTACATAGATGACTCCCTTTTATAGGCTTAATTACATTTTTGTACTAACATTGCATTTGATGTTCAGAAGAGGATGAATATTATGTATCTTAATGTTTTTTGGTTTCAAAAGATGCTTGGTGTCACGAGCAGCGCTTGTAGCTTACGCGCTGCTCGTGAACTGCTGGCTCTGACTGCTGGCTAGCGCTGGGAGATGAGCTTCTCCCAAGCGCTTCCGGGTTGTTCTCCAATCCGGAGCCTACTGAGCACTGCTTCTCAGTGCTCTAGCGTTTTTGTCAATTTTCTCAGTGCTCTAGCATTTTTGTCAATTTTGTCAGTCACCTTTAGTTATTCCTGCTGTGTTTCTGCTGTTAACTGCTTCTGGGCTGCTTGTACCTTGTCAGAGGTTCTATTTCCATCTTCAGCTTCTCCTGGTTTCTGCTGAGTGTCAGCTCTTCGGCCAAGTTGATGGTATTCCCTCAAGTCAGCTTCCTTCAGCTTTTCTGACAGCTTCAGTGTTTCGGATTACTCTCTTAATGGTACAGCTCACTCTTCAAGATCCAGTGTGTTATAGTTCAGGAGTTCCGGACTTCGTCCAGTGTTTCAGCCAGCTGCCACCAGTGGGGGGTTAACCTGAGGGTCGCGACCTGGGAGGTGCCCGCAGCAAAGACCAGTACCTCCTTGCAGGGCTTAAAGGTGAAGACCTGGCCCTCCTTAGACTCCGCGCCTCTGAGTTATCCCGTGTCAACCCCACCGTGGTAAGAGAATCCACTTTCTCAAAGGTCACGTTTAAAGCACCCAAACACATGACACTTGGTAGTAAAATCAGTTTGTTAGTTGTAATCCCTTTTTTCATTCTTTTGAATGGAGAGCATTAAATCTAACATAAATACATCTTAAGTACAAATACAATGGCTTTGGATCTGTAGTCTAATTCTTAAGGTTATGCCTAATGGTCATGCTCCAATGCAATGAATGAAGCCTATTGGGCAATTAATTCATATAACTGTAATCAGTCTTTTTAATCCAGGTGTATTTTGAAAATTTGTAATACTGTAGCAGTGGGTGCTGTAGCCACATTGTTTGATAAAGTTGCATCTGGTATAGCTGCGATCTTCTCAGAATCTGACTTCCTGCTTCCTGTTGGATTTTGGGGAGTTGAGCAATTGCAGAGGCAGTTTTTCATCAGAATTCTTCTTCTGCACTTGCTCAACTCCCCAAAATTCAACAGGAAGTCAAATTGTGAGAAGAGGATTGCAGCAGTGCGCTGAGAAGCAGAGATCAGCCTAGCATTGAGAGCAAGAGGTAGAACTGCAGCCTAAAGCCCCATTGGTCAATATTTTCCTTTAATTCACCATACATTGTGATATTTTGCACATGTTCAGCATTTTCAATTACCTGAATATTGAGATGGCAATGGAGCCTACTGTCACAGAGTGCTTTCTGAGCACAGTAAGGTGAATAGTAGCAATGGCATATTGTAGTGAATTCACCTATAAACAGGTGTATTTAAATGAAGTGATGTCACTTTCACAAAGACTTGTTTAAATGAGACAAGATCACTTGAACTGTCTATTTTTATATTCATTTGTACATAGTGGCAATAAAATGCCCCGTTTCATTCACCAGTATTATTGCTGAGAATAGTCGCTGAAATGAACAATTGTTTCTATTTATTTAAAATTCAGACAATTTCGAGCTCATTTTACTACTTTGTACTTTGAGTAAAGTAACAGAACCCCTGACCCCAGTTTGCCACTTTCATTTTGCAAAGTCAAATCTGCATATTTACGCAGTATGCCCTGGGGTCAATTATCACTCCAACACATAATGAATAAGGGAATAGTTGTCACGATTGCAGAATAAAGATGCAAAGTGTAGTGTAAATGCATGGTTGACGTAAAGTGAATTTGCCACATTATAGAAAATAATCATCTTTGGTGAATATGCAAAATTGTAGAAATGGTGGATTATTGTGCACTCAGGCATTTATGCGACAGTTTGCATTTTAATAAATATACCCATATAAAGTATTGAACTTTAAGCTCTTGGTAAAATGCAGTGATCTCAATCACTGGAGGCACCCCAGCCATGGAAACTGCCTGCACTGCTTCTCTAATGCAATAATTAATAAGGCCAGCACCATGCTGGTTCTTTTGTAGCTGAGTTGGAAAAATAGTATCCATTCTTTTCTGTGGGATAATCCACACAGGCTATTTTCTTTTACACCATAGGCAATGACAAACCTAATTAAAAACAGCTCAGCTACAAAACAGCCAGTGTGACTCTGTGACCTAAAGGAAACACCTTAATATTAAATAGGTTTTAAAAGTGGAGGTATATAATGCAAGTAGCATCTGCAGAACCACTTATTTTTATATTATTAATACAAGGGTTCATTACATTCAGTTCTTTCCATGCACTGCCCCCAGCATTAGATATTTTTTTTTTCTCAAAATGCCACATATTAATCATTTCAGCCTCAGTACTTCAATTTAACCTTACTAAAGAAAGGATTAATTTGTTGAGATGCCTAAAGGGGTGCCCACATTTCTAAAGTTCTTACGGCATCACATTCCATTACACTGACCCTGTGTGAAATCATACTAGCTGTGAATCTTTCCAAAAAGAAAAATAAATATTGTTCCCAATGAATATCACATGATAAGATGAAAGTATGGCTTTAATGTAGTACAGGAATCTCTGTACAGTAAAGAATAGAAAGAATGCCTTCTAGGCAGAGATAACAGAATGTGAATAGCTTAATGTGGAAGTGACTTCAATTGAATAAGGTGCAAGGAACAGCATAAATGGAATAACTCAAGCTAAAGAACACTGTGAGACAAGAGGGAAGGAAATATAGTCAATGCAAGAGAAGTCAGAGGATGAAGTTCATTTTTAATGTGGCTCAACATTCTGTTATTCAATCATCATAACCTTAGGGTTACTTCTCTGTTAAAATAGTCTTACTCCCAAATTTTCATTGTATGTTACATGGATATAAAAAAGGGTCAGAGAAGCTCACAGAATGTTTAATGAATTAGTCATAAATAGGGCCTTTCTTTGGAAGCTATATCTTTTCAGATGTCTT
>WMED01028588.1:0-10425 GCA_019650415.1 Pipa parva | reverse complement strand
GGGGGGGGGGGGGGGGGGGTAGCATTTCTAATCCTGCCACCTAACTCTTTTAGTGAGGTTGTGCTGGGATAGGCTGTATACAAATCTCAGAATCAAAGGACATGCAAAGAAGACATGCATTCACACTATAGTAACATACAGCATGGCTTTAGTAGTGTCAGCAGGTAGAAGCAAACAGATGAGAGTGGATAACCTAATGCCTTAATATTAGTATATCTAGTAAACACCCTTACCATATGCAGTAGGTATTGTGTTTTGGTTGGAGGCACTCAGTATTGTCTTTTTTACTTTGTAGTGGAACCAATTCTCCTATTCTATTCCACAGTTTCAAAGCCCTTACAGTAAAGACCCCTTTTCAAAACTGGAGATTAAACATTTTTCCTCCAGCCTCAGAGGATGCCCACATGTCTTTTGTGTTGTCCTGAAAGTGAACAGCATACTACAATATTTGCTATAGGGAACAGTTATATATTTATACAAGGTGATCATATCACTCCATAGTCATTTTTTCTCAAGGCTGAATAGGTTTAGCTCAGGGGTAGGCAAACCACAGCTCTAGAGCTGCATGTGGCTCTTCAGCCTCCTTGTTGTTGCTCCTTTCCGCTTTGATTGAGAAATAAAAAAAAAAGAATAAAGGTTATTTATCAATAAAATATATTATTTTATTTTTGTTATTATTTTCTTCTGTTTGTTGTATTCTGATGTTGTAAAAAAATGATTAAAACTTTTAAAAGTTTCTTAGCTGTTGTGTTTTATGGCTCCACTTTTCTTTAGTGCAACAGGGGGCAAAAATGGCTCTTTTGATAGTAAAATTTAGAGCTCTTTAAATAACTGAGGTCCTCCTTTTCCCTTATCATATTTGTTGCCGTTCATTAAACCTTTTTTTTTTTAAATTATTATTAATTTATGGTTATTTTGGTGTTTGTACTTACAGTAAAATCAGTTTTAATAAAGTTTGCTTCCTGATCACTAGTCATCTTCATATTTTTTTTCACTTTTATAACAGTGGGAATGGGGATGGGGATGTCATGGTGTTGGGGGAGATAGGGATAGGAACTTGGGGTAGGGAAGGGGGAGGATGTGGGAATGGTTATTGAGAGGAGGGTTGGGGCAGAGGGGGAAAACAATAATTTTGATATATATAGTTTCTCTTTTTATTTTTTCACATAAAGTTTTAACAAAAGTTATAATTACATCATCTGTTTTATCTGGTTCAATCTCTGTGCTTACCTTGTCCCCCTATGGAGCCTGGGTAACTCCCCATCTTCAGGAGCTTATGTCATGTATCTGTTCTATTATCCTTTTTTCCCTTCTTTTTTCTCTTTATATGGATATAATGTGGTGCAGAGAGCAAACCTTGGTTGTCGTCCAATATCTATCAACCCATGTTAAGGTGATTATATTCACCCATGAGTTGTTCATTTGCGAGTTCTGATGTGTATTTGAATGGGGTGAGGATGTATGTTTTTTTGTTGTATAGATAGTGTTTTAATGTAGGGAGTACATATTTTTAGAAGCTTTTTTGTACACGACTCTTTGTCAGTGATTGCATAAAGTCTGGCTAATATGAGCATATCCCATAGTTTGAGTTAAAGTTGGCCTATATTTGGTGTGTGTTCAGGTTTAGCCTGGTTGTAGCAATTAGGTGTCTAGTTGCTAGTAAAATTTTCTGTATGATTGTTGGAAGTTTTGAGTTCAGACTCTCCTTGGGTGCGGGCAGGCCAAGCAAGGCCTGAGGGAAAGAGTCCTGAGTGAGGATTTTAGTTTTGTATGTGGAGTTTAGGTAGTTTTCTACTTTACGCCATAGTTTTCTCATTTTGGTACAGCTCCACCAACAGTGAGTGAATTTAGCTTGGGTGTAATGGCATTTTGGGCGTGCATGGATTTGGGTTGGTAGAATTTTGTTGGGGTGAAGTATGTTTGGTGTACAATACATGGTTACATTTCTCTCAGGGGCATTGAGCAGGTGAGATTTTCTTTGTGTTTTAGAGATTTGACAAGATATTCAGATGTCTCCTCTAAGTTTGGGTGCAGGGCTTGCCATTTGGAATTTAAATGTGCGCTTGATTCCTCTAAAGATTCTCCAGCTAGTAGTGAGGTAATAGAACGGAGGCAAAGTGTGGAGTTAGAGTTATACAAGAGAGAGTCTAGTGGATTTTGTTTTCATATATGTGGGGACTGTGTCATTAGGTAGTATATGTCGTGTCTAGACTGAAGATTGGCGTAGAATGTTGTGTTTGGTAAATCATATCCCCGAATGAATATATGCGAGTGTTTGTGGGGTTTCTGAGTTCTGCGATTTTGGTTAGATATTTACTTTGCAAAATTTCAGAGCCTTTCAGAGCTGCTTTCCCCGGTGAGGATCATGTTTGGTGCGACTTCTTATTTCTTATTTTAACCTTTTTAAAGCGCCATTACACCTTTTGTATGTAAAGGTGTCTGGAAATGGACTGGATCAAGGTGAGGCATCACCAGAGAATTGGACAGTAGCAAATGTATATTCTTTTCTCTTGAACCAATCCCTAGTCTGATTCAGGATCCTACCTTGCTAGCTTTGATAGCTGCAAATTGGCATTACATGCTGTTGTTTACTATATGGTCCACAAGCATTCCAGATCCATTTCCATTATAATTTTGCTTACTTTTACTCCCTCAAGGATTGTGATAGCCCTCAAAATGCACATTTTACATTTGACTACATTAAATATAATTTTCCATATTGATGCTTAGTCACTTAATATGTCAAGGTCATGAAGTTTGCCTCATCTTCACAATGTTCATAAATAAATAGTAATCTACCTTCTTTCTCTCAAATGTTTTTCATCTGTTGGTGCTTTTAATCTCCAGGTCCTTTCTTTTTCTTTAAGTAAATAGATTTTTTAAGGCAGAGTTGGATTCCTCGGAAACAAATGGGCGGAAGCTGATATCCTAGTGAAATCTCCAATCTCCGGAGCCCACTCAGTAAGATGATTGTGGTTGGGGAGGGGGGAGCTCTGTTTACCAGCTCTGGATAGTTTAAGATAGCAATGCTGTTTAAAGAAATGCTTGGAATCCTCCACCCCCAGACCAAAGTGTAAGCCCTTGCTAACTTCTAAATTTATACTCTTGTGGTTATGCTATGCCTTGCACTATACTCATTTGAACTTTTCCTGTATGTAATGATTGTTTTCTTCAAATAGAACAATTTGTATGGCAGGGGCACATAGTGCAAACCTGCTGAAAAGACAACTTTAGAAAATCAGTGGAAAATTCATCCCAAATTTGTTTTTTGATGACATGTTTTTTATTGAGATTTTGCCTAGGACTCAAATGACCAATGCTTTTTTTAAATTCTTCCTTTTACAGCATAATGGACTTTGGATTTTAGGTTGTTTGCATTTCCAGTTTTATATTTGAAATATTTGCTAACGACAGTACTCGAGTTTAAAAAGTTCCTTGTCTACAGAAAATAAATTGCCATTTGTGAAGCAAAATGGTTACAATCCAACAATTCAGTGATATTGTATGCCACTGTACTGTTTGTGATTTTATTAGCAATTTTATGAAAAATGCATTTCTGCAAACTACACTCTTTTACTTTGTGCAAGTCTTTTAGCTGTGCTGTTGAACTCATCTGACTTGCATTGACTTCAGACTATGGGGGTTATTCACTAAGGTGCAAATTTGACTGTAGAATTTTCAAACAACGTATTCCCATAGCAAGTCCGCGACAATTTAACCATTGTAAAGTCACGACAATTTTTTAATGTTGATTGTGACAATTTCCCTATAATAAAGTCGCAACTGTGACAATATTCTCATTATAATGACGTGACTGCGACAGTAGCAGCCTATTGCGACTGTCTTTATCTGGTGAATTCACACCTATACGCAACAATTTGGACTTTATTGAATAATCCCCATTATATGTTATATTTAATATCTGTTATAAGAAACAGATAGGTATACAGTCATCACATAATAAACCCATTCTAATTAATCTTGTGTGTGTTTATACAAACTTTATTAGTGGTGTGTAGTTTTTGTCATATAATAGATCCAAATTTCCCACAGTGAGGCTAAGGCTCCACCTGATGTGTGACTAAGACATTTGAAGCTGTAAGGCTACATTAGCGACATTTTTCAAGGTTTAAAAATGTAGTAGATCTCACTTATTTCACTGGTTTTGCTGTCAACTGTTTTTTGGATGTTTTTTTACCACAAATTCTAAGTGAAAAATGTTTGCATCAAAATTGTTAAAATTTTCATTTTGCCAGTAAAACAATATTCTTGGGAGAAAATTAAAATTGTTCCTATTTTTTTTAATGCTACATACACACTTGGACTAGGTGTTTTATTTATCATTTTTTATTATACATATTTATAAAGCACCGACATCTTTCACAGAGATTTACCAGTCACACTAATCCCTATATTTGCAGAGCTTCCAATCCACATAGAATAGGTCCAGTTTAGTCAATCACTAGTTAAGGTGGTATGTTTTGTTTGGATTGTGGGAGGAAACTACCCATAGGAAACCTGTGCGCATATGGGGAGAACATGCAAATAATGTACAGGTGTATGATTGGTCCATTCACTTCACAAATGTGGCTAACCAGCTGCCATTTTGTTCATATGAGAATCACAGTGGCAAAACAAGCACATTAATATTTTTTGCTGTAATTCACCCATGGACAAAATTCCAAGTGGGCTGACATGATTGTATTTTTTCCCGATTTCCACATAACTTTGGCAAAAAACCATTGGCTAAACAATGGGACTGTACTTGGCTTTGGAAATGCTGTGAAATTACTGCCGGGAAACCTGATCCCATTGATTTGAGGACAAACATCCTGGGAGTCAAGCACAATAAGGCAACTTCCTGGTCACAGTGCTGTTGGCATTAGCTATACTGGTAGACATTAGAGTGTCTGGCAGCCAGCTTTTCCCCTCTATATAATGAAGACAGATTTGCAAGAAATGTTTCACTTTTACCAGAATGAAAGCATATGGGTCTGAAACACTAGTGTGCCCTCATCCCCAATTCCTCTCTGCATAACTGCAAGTGTTACAGTAGCACAACATGCTTTTAACTGCATATGGTTTAGCAGTTTTCCAAAAATTAAACTACTTTCCGCATTCCAAATTAATTTTAGGAAGAACCAAACCCATTTAAATCTAGCAACTGCATGGCTTAAAAGTAAATCATTTATTTTCAGTGACAACCTGCTGGAAGTAGGATTCCATTTATGAGCTGATACATTTGCAGAGCATCAAATTTGATTGAGCTTTAATTGCTAATAAGATTTTACCTTCTTTGAAATAAATGTAAATGCAAGAGGTAGGTTAGAGCTCCTGAATGTTTTCTGTTAAATGTCTGTAGGGTTAAGTAGAAATGTTTGCCCATCAACCACCTCTAAAGGAGCACTGCTCATGCAGTATTGTAAGGTCCACTGGGAACCCAGAGAGACTGCCATGAGAATTTGTTGGTAACCTCTTTTCAGTCTTTTCCCAGGATAAATTGTTCTGCTGTTGCTATTACACTCGGGGAACTCTTGTATCCAGTAAGTGTTATGAGAAACACTTATATTCCCAGTGATAGCTGTCTACATAATTGTTTTTAATACACCTGGAGGTATAAGAGCATTTATTCCATTTTCTTTGCTAAGCCATAATCATTTGTGAAAATGTAATTTCACAGAAGGAAAAAACAATGAGCTGTTCATCATGTTCCATCTAGACAGATCTTATGCGGTACATGTAGATTGATGTACATATTATTTGATTTTATAGCCGCTGGAAAAATGTAGAAAAAAAAAAAAGTGGCAACTTTTGTAACATTTCCAATTGATCTCTGGTTTATAAATGAATGTTACAAACTCACTGTATGATTCAGTCTGTTACACAACAGTTTTAAATTCCACCAATGTGTATGTTATTATTGTTCCCCAGCAGATCAAATGAACTCTACAGATTCACAAGTTATAATAGAGACAGCGGCCAAGTACTACACACAGGTTATCCAGGAAGGGGGAGATTCCCAGGATTTTTGTAGCCCTGATGGACACAAAGTGAGTACCTGGAAATGAGCTTATGTGAAGTAAAACAGACTTGTATCAATTTCTTTCCTTTTTTAATAGTGTATGAAGTTGAGAAATTCTGCAAATGCAATTCCTAGCTACAATAGCAGATGCTGAACAGCTTATGTGAAACACAAGCATTTGCAACCTGTTTTATTGGTGTTTGCAATGCTACATTGGTCTGCATTCATTGGCTGCCTGGTAATTGTTTATGTTCTGATTCAGTGATCTGGTGCCTAATATAAATGAATACTAATCCCATATATAATCTTGCATCAATGCAACCACTACATTAAAACTATTCTCACCACTAGAATCTAGTCTACTGCATCATATCCTTCTGGGTTGTCATAGTGGAACCCCCCATGTACAGACATGTCAAGGCAAACTGATCCAGCGCATCACCAGTGAAATATATTTGTGTTTATAGAAACAGAGAATTGAGTATTTCTATTGTGCAGGATCATGTTTTTTTTTAAAGTGATTTGCAAAGCACAAATGTGAACTCTGTATCTGCTGGAACAATGTTTAAAATCTTTCTGAAAGCAGTATTCATTATTTTATATCAGGGGTGTCAAACTCTGGCATGGGTGCCAAATCTGTCCCGCAGTGTATTTGGTATTTACCTTGTGAGAAAATACCAAATGTCTGTTAGAGTTGGCCCGCAGGTAGACAGTGCATGTACCGCTAATACTACAAATCCCAGAATGCTTTTCTGGTGGTTGCATTGGTGCATCAATCAGGACCCACAAACACCCTCTCCTCATTAATTAGCAACCTCATGCTACTAGTAACATCGAGCCACCTCTCCCAAAAATGGACACGAAAGGTGGAAAACCGAAGCTTTTTAGGAAAAGTGGGAAGCAGAATAGCTATTTATAAATGTAAAGTACAAATCTGTTTGAAAAGGTTCATCTTTATATTTGAGAAGGAAAAACATACTCAATGTTATTATGTGTAAAAATAAAGAGTGTTTTAAGGATCCAAATCAAATTAATATATATATATATATATACAGTATATATATATATATATATATATATATATATATATATATATACAGTATATAATAGAGATGTCAATGCACACTTGAGTCTTAAAAAAAAAATTATTTTTATTCTAAATTACATTTAAAAATAGGTCAACATGTTGGTGCTCCTCCTGGGACCTTTATCAAAAACTGTAAAAGAAAAAAAAGTTTTGTTTTTAGGGTTTTTTCGTAGGTCAGGCATATCTTCAGCGCTACTGAAGCAAAAAAAAAATGTCCCCCCTAAAACTGGATCAGCAGCTATTGTTAAGGCAGTTTAACACCGGTTCTGTTTGCATAATTAACATTTTTGAAGAAAACATCGCGTCCACTGGATAGGGCATCCACTGGGTTATTCTTTGTCCCAGAAATATCTATAGGTTTAAATGATATGTTATAGTGCATGCATTTTAGGGCCAGATGACTGATAATGGCTGAAACTGGGGGAAGTCGGATTAAAGAATTATTAATGGCAAAGATTAGACTCATATAATGTGTCCTAATTTTATCCTACTTTTTCAGACTTTTTTTCCCTATATCTCTATTGGTAGAACAATGGGGAGCTCCAAAAGAATGAGGTTCTTTCTCCAAATTTTCTCTGCCCAGTTCTCGGGACAGTGACCAGTACAACATTTCTCTTATTAAAAAAAACAAGAAACCTTAGTGTTTGCATCAGGTAGGAAAATTAGATTGTATGCTCTACTGTGGCAGGAGATGGCAGATGGCATCAATGATGAAATGTTCTCTGTTAGCTCAGGACCACACTGGTTAGTTGTAGCTGTCCTGCAAACATAATGTTCACTGTCTCCTATAGGATAAATCACAAAGGATACTTTAGTTTTAGGCAATAATAACAGCTATGATATAGCTAGATTCTATAGATAGAATGTTCTGGGTCTACGGTGCTGCTGGGATATTTTTAAATAAAGAGGAATTGCTTATGTTTATGCAAAGTATACTGTGCCCTATATGTAACACATTTTACTATAGACTTAAAATTTGTATCCTTTTCTTTATCAGAACATTTGCTCTGATCTGATCTGCCCACTAATGTTACAGTTGTGCAACTTAAAACCGAAGTGCTCACTGGGGAAAGGCCCACCCAGACTGCCCACTTCTTTCTGTCTATAAGTGCTGAGTCCCTGTTTGAACCTAGTTTTTTTTTTTTTAATTTAACTCTCAGCTTTAGCGTTCCATCATGTCTCTCATATTTTCAATGCTTTGACCATATTCACCTCCTCCTGCTGGTGTGGGGGTTTAGAGGAGATGTGAAATTATTTTGCCATAGTGCCCTCTAGTGTCAATGTGTAGTATTTTGTAAAATACAGTAGTTCATTTGTGGACTAGTATCTAGTCTAGTGAAACCACTAGTGAAGGGAACATCACTGGCTTCATCATTTGCAAAATTAATTTTTAGTCTCTGAACATGCAGGCTGTGTGTATCCATTTCTATCCACTGCACAATGCTTTTAAATCTGTGTAAAGGATTACAAAGGATATATTAAAAAATGCTAACGTGACAAAAATATCCCTGGAAGATTACCTTGAAACATTGATTTCTGATGAAATCCAGGTATAGCTTCACTATGCTATATAAATATTTATTAGTAAGGCAAAATACTAGCCTATGAGAAAAATAGCTTTACTTTACCATGCAGTGTTAGGGCAACTCAATAACCTTAGCAGTAGTACTGACTGTGTAATAACTGTAGTACTGACTGTTCAGTTATACAGTGAACAACAGTGTTATTATACCACAGAGAGTACCTAAGAGAATATTGTGCTCACAGTAAGCTGTTTCCTTAGATTTTGCTGTTTATGAAAACATAAATGGAAGAGATCTCTACCCATGAACTGGACATCTTTTCTCTTTAACTCAGCTTACTTTTATTTCTATTTGATAGCAACTTCTTATTTGTGGGACAAGTTTAGACATGTGCTACTGTGATCTGTTGCTTGACTTTAGTTGGGTAGTGTGAGGACATACCCTGGTGGAAGTTGTGAAAAGATGTTAGGAAGTTTATATTATAAGTATGCTATTATTATTTATTATCATGCAGATAATGTTCCAGATTAATGCATGTAATATGATGGTGATTTTGCTGTATATACAGTAGTTTACATTGCATTTTCTTTCCACAGACTGAAATAAATGAAAGGAACATCCGTTACATGCCATTGTTTAGAGATGATGATTCTGGGAAAATGCTGCTTTTAGTAAATTCTAGCAAAAGAGATTCAGGTTCAGTAAATATTTTTATTGTTTTTCACACATATGAGAGGACATTAGGTGCTGACTTCTGTTGCAAAGCAGTGGAGCTCACCAAGCAGAGGGATTTCTAAAATCTAAGTAAGGATGGGGTTTTCATTAGAACTGGTGCCTGAATCCCACTGCAATGCTGGGACCATTTATTGCCTTTTTAACAAATGTAAAATATAATAATAATTACATTATCAGCATTACTATGCAGTAGAGCACATTATATCTTCATATCCTTGTTTCTGTAAAAGAAAACTGTTACAGAAAAAATTGTGGAAGAATTGCAGGAAAGACTATAAGGGGGGTTATTGACTAAAGTGAGAATTCGACTCGCTGCTGAGAAATCTCGGCTATGCCCTGACTCTCTACTCCTTATTTATTAAACAGTGGATTCCCATAGCAAATCTGAGACTGCGTCAGAATTCCCATAATAAATTCGCAACCGCGTCAGTAGTACCTCTATTGTGCAGTGTGTGATCATCATTAGATGGCAAATTCACATCACAGAGTTTGCTGAATACCTTAATATGGGGAAATGGAAAATTCACACCTTTATGTGACAATTCAGAATTTAGTCCATAACCCCATAAATATTTAATCAGTGGGATATATTTTTTGAGTAAATGACATAATAAAAGGGGTGCATTGATGTTTAAGTAAAACCACCATTAATAATAATGTTTGACTCCTTCCCTTTTTAGCTGGCCATTTCCCAGTTGTTGCTGTATATCTAACTGGAACATGGTGGCCTGTAGGTGACATTTTGAAATCATCTGATCAGTCAAAAGATGGACTCATACAGGTGATCATTAGTTTTAAATTTAAGTGCTTATGGAAGTTTGTAGAAACCATAGAAATCAGTGGGCCACAGTGTATATCTTAAGCATGTGCTGCTGCCAATTCCAGTGGCACACTCTTGCAACGGACTAAAATTAAAAGAAAATAGAGATGGAGTAATTATCAGGTGCACTCCTGGGAATTTTTGTCAAGGCAATTGCTGCTTTACATTAATGTTTCGGTGTCAGATTCACTACAAAAGGTTTGAGGTCTGGACCCTAGTGGCTGGATGCTGGCAATAG
>WMED01028587.1:0-10426 GCA_019650415.1 Pipa parva | reverse complement strand
CTTACTAAATAATTATTACCTTAAGGTTTGTGCTTGTTGCAATTTTTGTGTGTTTGTAATTTATTTTTAATGGTTATTTGAATTAGTAAATTAGTAACACTCACATTATTTGTTATGCCTTAGAACACCTATAGTAAAAATATCTATTTTTTACTATTATTTTCATTATTGCATAGTGCTACATAAAAGATCATAAGGCCAGATTTTTTCTCTAGTCATAATATATTTGTTATATGGGAAGAATATATAAGAATATAATTATATATATATAAGAATGTGTTAAAGTAGACATTATTAATTGTTAAAATCTATTATCTCCCTCTACAGGTCTAATTTGTAAATCAACCTTTAATTGCTCTATATATAAATGCTTTTGCTGAAAAGTATTTAATAAAGGAATTCAATTACTGTAACAAATTATGTAATAAATAATACGTACATTTAAAAATAGCATGAAGTAACTTAAGTGCAATCATGCAATAACTCTTGTTACTTGATTTGACATTTGAAGCATTTTTTTAAATTATCTCTAAGTCAACTTAATTATGACGATTAGGGGCAAGATCCATATTCACATTTAATCAATTTATTTATCTTAAAAGTGTAGTCTTCAGAAATTGTAGAAATTGTACATTTTAAACTCTGCTTAATGAAAGGCTCATATCTGTAATATAGTTGTATCTTTGGGACTTACTTACTGGTATATGTTTTTTTATTATAATCTCATTTTGAACCTTAATACATTTTTAACAGTCTTAAAATATTTTATTTAGATGAAAAAGTGTAAATATGTAAAAATGTGTAAATTGCACATTCATCTCTCTCTGTAAAAGAATCACTTTGTAATTGTCTATGTATCTATATACAGTATTTATTTGTGGAGATATGATATTTCTATTTGTAATGCATTTACATTTGTTCTCTATCTAAATGCAAATTGTTTCTATACATTTCTTCATTGGAAATAGTACTGCAGATGCAAATGGTAAAAATTCAAAAAGTCCCAAAAAAATACACATCACCAAGATAAAGGTGAATTTTATCTGACAATAAAAGTATTATCAATATTGAATATTTATGTCAAAACCACTTCTCTACTTAATACTAAGGAGAACTCAGTTGTTGTAAATGTTCAAATTTAAATACATGACTATTTCCAAACACTAAAATGTCTACGCATGCATATAATTTGAAGGATGTGTGTAAAAGAGTGCTATATTGGATGTTTGAATATATTATTATATAAGCACATCATCTGATATAGCTGATTAAATATGAATTCAGATGTAAATTATGGCTAAATAGTCTCTGTATTATTACTGAACCTTTTCTTTACCAGTGTTTACAAATCTATAGAGAGCAAGTAAGATCTATAATATAAGATATATATGTGTGTATATCTTGTATCTTTCTGTCTAGTATGTGTGTGTACATAACACTTTCATTTTAGAAAGCAGGTTAAATCAGATAAATGTAGCGATATAAATTTCTAGCTTTCTGTCTCTCTGTGTCTGCATTTCTTGTGGTTTCTCTCTCCATTTCTTTATATCTATATATATATATAGACTTGGTTTGAATATTACATCGAGAGTGTTATTATTACTGAGAGTGTACCCTCCCTAAACGAGCACTATTTTACAACATTTGCAAATTATGTAGACGCATATGACATTTTAGAAACATGATACCAGTTTTTATATAGCAATATCAGTGGCTGTTTGGAGTTTCACATATATCATTTTAAATGATGTTGAGCGTATTTAGGGATCAACTGATCGCATATAAAAACTATAATAAAAAGTAAAAATACATACCATTTGAAATATTCTAACAATGTTATCAAAATAAGCTTTTTTACATATGCTTTTTGTAGCTTTATCCATTAAGTAGACAAGCATGGATAATAATGATGATTTGGGGAAACTTGCCCAAATGTATCACATAGTAATTCAGCATTCAGCTTTTTATTGTAAAGAAGTAACCTGGTTATTTTTGTTTAATAAGGATTCATGGATTTACAGCAGTACAAATCCCCTGCCTATGTCTATCCAGTCTTTACAATGCTGCAGACACCAGAGAAGAAGCACTCCTTATCTCTCTGTCTGCTTTTGAGAGTAGTTCAGCTGAGAAACTCTGATGCAGTCAGTTCTAGTGCCATTATTTATTGTCACTAACAATGGCTCTAGTTTACCCAAGTGCTAAGCAGTGGGGTCAGGGTGATAGGATATGAAAGACATTTCCATCACTGTAGCATACCAACCTCATTATCTACAGGGAGATTAGATGAGAACACAGAAGGAATTACAGTGCTGTAAAATTCTTTTAGATGTAACAGATTCACAGTGTGAAAAATGAAAATAGAAGTAAGAAATATTTATGTGTGAGAGAGAGAAAGAATAGATGTATGTCCATGTGTGTGTGAGAGAAAGAAGATATATGTGTGCATGTGTGTGAGAGAGAAAGAAGATATATGTGTGCATGTTTGTGAGAGAGAAAGAAGATATATGTGTGCATGTGTGTGTGAAAGAAAGAAGATATACAGTATGTGTGCATGTGTGTGAGAGAGAAAGAAGATATATGTGTGCATGTGTGTGAGAGAGAAAGAAGATATATGTGTGCATGTGTGTGAGAGAGAAAGAAGATATATGTGGCATGTGTGTGAGAGAGAAAGAAGATATACAGTATGTGTGCATGTGTGTGTGACAAAAAGAAGATATGTTTGTGCATGTGTGTGTGAGAGAAAGAAGATATGCGAGAGATATGTGTGTGAGAGAGAAAAATATGAGTGTGTGTGAGAAATAAAATGAAAGTGTGCATGTGTATGAGGGAAAGAAAAAGAAAATTCATGTGTATGTGAGAGATAAATAAGATGTGTGTGAGACAGAAAGATGTGTGTACATTTTTAAATTCGAGAGAAATAGAATTTATGTTAAAGAAAAGATGATAGAGTAAGAGAAAGAAAGGATGATAGAGAAAGAGAAAGAAAGCTTGCTGTGTGGTTGTAGGTGCTGCAAATCCCTGAGTGTGTCCGCCTCAGTCAAAAAGGTAGTAAAGCATGGGGTGCTCAGGTTGGATAGTGCCCTAATGCACGAAATACGTTAGGGGGTGCCATCATACATGCCTAACTCTTATCTACCATGATGAACACTGTTTTTAACATGAAGCAATAAACTTTTCTTGCTTTTACTACTGGGAGTGCCGGTTTCCATATTTTAAGAGAAAGAAAGGATGATCGAGTAAGAGAAAGATAGGATGATTGAGTAAGAGAAATAAAGGATGATTGAATAAGAGAAAGAAAGGATGATCGAGCTTGAGAAAGAAAGAATGATTGATTAAGAGAAAGAAAGGATGACTGAGTGAGAGAAAGAAAGGATGATTGAGTAAGAGAAAGAAAGAATGGTTGAGTTAGAGAAAGAAAGGATGATTGAGTAAGAGAAAGAAAGAATGATTGAGTTAGAAAAAGAAAGGATGATTAAGTAAGAAAAAGAAAGGATGATTGAGTTTGAAAAAAAAAAGGATGATTGAGTTAGAGAAAGAAAGGATGATTGACTAAGAGAAAGAAAGGATGATTGAGTAAGAAAAAGAAAGGATGATCAAGTTTGAAAATAAAAGGATGATCAAGTTTGAAAAAGAAAGGATGATTGAGTTCGAGAAATTAAGGATGATCGAGTAAGAGACAAGGTGCAAGTAGTGGTTTGTGTTTTCAGAGACAGGAAAACACATTGTAAAAGGTACAGAGCAAACAATTATTATGTAAGGACTAGTTCAATAAATAGTTTAACTTATGAAACACTTATGAAGTACTAAACTAAAGGATAAGGTAATACATATTGCATTAGTTTTGGCATAATCAGAAGAGCACATTTATAACACCACCCTTTCACATATTGTTAAAATATATTTTTATTTCTAGTGTAGTCATACTGCATACACTTACCCATGCACAAATATTTAGTCATGTTGAATTTGAAGGTATGACTTGCAAAAAAGTGCATTAAATACATGCAACTGCATATTACATAAGTACAATGTCCCTTAGTGTTCATAATCTCATTTGTGAACATTTTTGTGATTAATATATCCATGGTCACATTCTATGACATAGTTCATACAATTTTGTTGATAATTAGTGCAAAACATATCAGATACAGATTATTGGGGTTGGGAATTTTAATACTTACGTACATTATGACAAACAGCAAAAGTAGTGATACGTTTATAATTCACTGATATTTGACTAGCTTTATATAATAACTGTTACTTTAAGTAGCATTTTCAAATCAATGAAAAATAAAGTAAAACTGCATCTTTCAGTTTTATGCAAATCAATTCTATAAACATGCATTTATTATTGTGTTAGAATTAGGTTTCTCAAATAGGATTTTTAACATTAATATTTACATAATGCAGTAAAACAGAACAGAAATGACAAGAGAGAACACACTACTGAATTATCCTAGCTCTGTTGATCTAAATCAACTATGAGCGTCTGGCATCCTTGCAATGACATCTTAAGATCATTTTTATCCAAATGCCTTTTTGCCCCTAAATTACTATCTTGCAAATGAGTGAGAAGCCAGGGGGCAAATCAGAATTACCCCTTTTATTAAGCAGGTGTTTGCAATACCAGTAAGCCCTTTAATGCTTCCCTTCTACATTGAATTTAAAGAGGATTACAGCAAATCAAATTGGTATTTTCAAAGCTATAGGAGCAAACATCTGTGAAACATTAAGCACAGAAATCTACACAAATAACTCAGCAAACAAAGGAAACTGGTAATCCGAGATATGTGGAAACAAAAACATTTTATTATTTCAAGATAAAATGTCAACATCTTCAAAAGCAGTTCCAATTCTTTATTGCATTTATGCAGTAGGAGTACCTGATATTATCTAATGTCTTATAAATAATGATAATCAGTGATGCCCAGAATTCTATGTATATCTACATGAGACAATCCATTCCTAAATTCTCAGTATACGTCAGTAACATAAAAGCAGCGGGTTTCAGGTCTCTAGTGAAATAAAAGTAATGTACACTGACAACTTTTCTATAGCATTGTCTGCCTCATGGGGTGGGGAGTTGTTCAGCAAGAAAGGGGTTAAGGTTGGCAGCAAAGAGCTGATTGGTTGGCTAGAGATTAAGGCAGCACTAACAACAAGCAGGAAAGATTTGGGCAGCATAGGAAAGGCTGAGGAAAATTTGCTACTCACAGATTTCCTTTACAGTATTTGAAAGTAGTTTAAATGTAAGTAGTCTAAGTTAAGCTTCTGGCCTAAGGAAAAAAGCAGATCCAGCTAAAGGTTCTGATCTGACCATGACCAGCTAGGGACTTCAGGGGCTGATACAGTCAGAGAGTGTTAAATGTAGTTGTATTTATGTAAAGGTGGACAAGACATGGTTATATCTATGAATCTGTTGCTTCAGTTTGGTTAATAAATCACTGCGGCCTTTCGTATCATTTTCTTGTGTATTGGTTTTGTTATTATATACTATTTGCCTTTGGCTACAGCTCTACCAATCCGCTGTTATAGTTATGTGAAATTTTGAATCCACAGTTGCATATTCAGGGGCATATTGATCAAAGAGCAAACAGTTATGTAAAAATTCAAATTCCTTTTCATCTGACACTTCCCCAATTCTGCATATTCATCAATCAATCAATACATTATTTTCTGCAATGTGGCAAATTCAGAACCAGTTCAACAGCTTATGATGGTTGTGAACTTGCGCTTGCACATACATGTGCAATTTACCAAGGGTCGGTGTGGGTGAACCGCCAAGCATAATGCTCCAAATGCAATGATTTGACTTTGTTAGATCAAAGTGGGGAAGTAGGGGGATGATGGCAAGGCTCCTGCTCGGGGTAAGGTGACTGTAACCTCATATGAAAAAGAACATATAGTGGCCAAGTAGCAACATGAACTAGGAATAGTGTCACGTAGAAAGAGTTGTAAATAAAACATGTAAGGCTTTAATACAACAACAACAGTGGGGATCAAAATGTGATAGTGATGACAAATCATACCTTATAATCAATCCTACCTAGTAATAATATTTTCACATTAAACTATGAAAGATACAGTTAGAGTGACGTCTCCTATAAACAGATCCATGTGAACCACGGGAAAATGACATCACTTCACTTGGTACAATTTGCATCACTATGCGCCTGCTACTGTTCACCTGATTATGCCAGACAACCTGCGAAATATGGTTCCATGCTGTTTGCTTCTTCACCAAGGGAATCCACTGTTTAGTGAATAAGTAGTAAATTCACATCTGTCGGAGCATGGAGAGGTGAAGGGACTCAAATTTGCTGTTCCTGGAGAATTCACACTTTTATGAATAAGCCTTTTATTGTGTAATCTAGATCTGGGATATCTGGAAATGGACATTATTCCACTAGCCCTTTGCAAGCTAAATAAATGCAGTGTGCAAGGCTTCTGTCTGATACCCCCTTACACATACAGACATATTTTTTTCTAAACGCTAAACATAAATCTCATTGGTGCTGTTGTCAAAATGCTTACCAGCAGAACCAAATGATGTGCTGAAACAATAACAAACAGAAAGTCCAATTTAATGAAGGATTTATTTACATTTATAAATAGGTGAAAACATACATCGTTACAAGATGTGAACACGTATTCAGTCTTCATGCTGGGATATAAAAGTCTGTGGAGTGCAGTAAAAAAAATAAGAACAAACTGCATTAAAACAACGTAACTAGGGTATAACAGTAGTGCCTTTCTTATTTACATTTCATTAAAACCCCATTAAACTGTATGTTCCTATTAAAAACACATTAGCTTAAATAATGTTAGGATTATTTACTGTTTCCCAGATGAGCAATAAAGGAAAGTCTACAAATAGAGCTCATTACCCACCTGTGCCAGGTGTTTATGACACCTTCACCAACACTGGGAATGTTATTTCTAGAATTAATTCTCAGTCAAACAAAACTGGAAGGGAACATAAACCTATTGTCTTGAGATGGGATCAGTGAACGCAGTGCCTGTGTGTGCTTGACCTGACCATGCAATCCCACGGAAAGCTGTCAGCAGGAATCATCTCCAAATTCTTGCTGATGATAATGGAACTCTAGTTTCCTCAAATAATGCATTACTGCTTGAAGAGTTTACAGGGTGAGAGAGATGCAATTAGGACTAGTAGAAGGGAACGATAGTAAAAGAACAAGAAGCTAAAGACAGATTCAGAACTGTATAAAGTAAAATTTGATACAGTGTAGATTGCATTGTATCAGTAATTACATTTCAACGCTCTATTGCCTTGCAGTTCTGGATCCTCTATTCATTTTCACTCTAGATATCATCTGCATGGAGTTTTTCCTGTACTTGCACAGGTTCCTCCAACTAGTTTTTGTCAATATTCAGCTGGATGTTGTATTCAAATGCAAAAGCTTTAAAATATAACCGAGGGGCTTATTTATGAAAGTGAGAATTCAGTTGTCGAAGGGTATTCTATTCACATCACTTCAGGTAGCGAGGATTTCCCTATTCCTTATTAACTAAGTGGTGGATAGTGATGATTTCTTGCTTAGATGTGATTTATTGCATAGTACATTGTAGTCAGTCCGACAGGAAGAGCCATGCTATCAACCCCTTAAACGAAAACTAAAGCTAAAAAAAAGGTATATCAAAAACTAACCTTATATTAAGTTGAACTGATGCAGTCACAGCTTCATCTATACTGTAATTTCTCTTCAGTGAGGCAGACTTCACAATGCTTAGGCTGATACAGGAGCCGGTGTGAAGCTCCTCAGACTAATCAAATTGGTGGGTTTCAACATCACCACGTTCATTGAGGAGCAAATGAGAACACTATCCACAATAAGCGTGATGATGTGTGAGCCCTTTTCCAGATGTTGGCAGGGTTTCGCGCTAGCTCCTGTGTCAGCCGAAGCGCTGTAAAGTCTGTCTCGGTGAAGAGAAATTACAGTATAGATGAAGCTGTGACTGCATTGTTTCAACTTAATATAAGATAAGTTTTTAATATGTCTTTTTTTTTAGTTCTTCTTTAATTTGACACTTTGATATGCCAAAGTAAAACTGCCGAATGAGACATTGTAGACCTTGCCAAATTTGCTACTTAGACAGACTCCAATGCTTGATGAATGGGTGGATTACTTATGCACACACGCACAAAGTGGTGTAAAGAGTAGTAAGTAGCCTAACTGGTTCCAAGTTTGCCACATTATAGAGGTGCTTAATACCGGAATATGGATAGTGGTGAATGAGTTCAGACTCACATTATAATGATTTCTATGAGATACTGATGAAAACACTTGTGAGAAGGGTTATACTCCAGTACAGAGAGTTCTAATGTGCTTCGGATGAAAACTAATATATTATGAGTTCAGTCTAAGATACTATGACACTTGGTTTTGAATGGACTGATTTGGCTGCATCCAACAATTGTATTCTGTTAAGTAATAGGCAGTAATCGGAACTACTAATTTCCTGGGAAAATCTGCATCTTTGATCCAAGTGGCAGAGTTTAATCACACTGTGCATAAATCCAAGCATTTTCTCATAGAAACAGAGGTTTTAACATTTTCCTCTTCTCCCACCTAGCATGAAGCCAGTGTTGGTACCTAGTCAAAATGAAGACTGATAGCAATATGCAATATGCATGTAGGTTTGCTTCAAAAGCAGAAGAAACACAATGAGACTCTTTCATTTAATGTGAAAGCAAAAACCATAAATCATACATTTATCATACATAAATTCACAATTGGCATAATCCGAGCATACATCAGCACACATCCAGTTTCTCTTCTTTTGTGCTTCCATCTTGGGTTAAAGTACTAATTTGTTGATAAATTTTAGCAACATGACTTTAGTTTAACAATTAGATATGGGTCATGGATGAGCGCTAATGCATTTGGATGTTTACTATGTATGTAATAGCTGTATACTCCTTAAGCTTCATGGAAGATACATTTTAGTTTTTAACATTATATTCTACTATGTCTCAAACTCAATCTACATCCATGTCAAGTCTTTTGATTAGGCTCAGGTTAGTGTGAAGAAGCGACATAGTTAGATACCTAAGGTTCCGGATCGCTCCATCCCCTGCCACTCACTCTCATTTTCTTAATCTTACGTCCTGGAAAACCCACTGGGGTGCAGAGACCTAATAAGATTGCTGCCAATGCAACCCTTTTAACTAGACTATTTAAGGGAAGGTCACCTTTATTGTTTATTTGATTTTCTTGACCCAATGCTGGAATAGGCTTCCTTTTTCATCTGGGTCGCTGTCTCCTCACTACTTCAGACTCTTCTCACTAGTTCAGATGTATTATTTTTTTACCATTTCATAATTACTGAAGGAGCGGGCTGTGCAAGGAAAGGAAACAGAGGTTTTATACAAAATGATCAAAACTCTGTCTGCAGCCCCAGCTGTCCTTGTTAAAATCAGCCATAGATTATGACTAATGTGACAGAATACAGGTGCAGGGATTACAGCACAATATTGTACCTTTATATGCTGCAGAAGCCACATGAATTCATATAGATTGTAAAGAGTTCCTGCGTAATAAATTCAGAGAATGTATGTTTCTAGAAATGCAGAATGGTGAAGAATAAAAGATAATTCACACCCTGGTTAATAAACACAGTTATTGGCATAATTTCACAAATTACATTTTAATAATTCAATCAGTTGTGTAGAAGTACATGCTTATGGCATTCAGGTATATTGCAAAGACATCAGGGCACCACTTTAAGGACATACAATTACCAGCAGAAAAGATGGCTATTCTTATTTCAGATAAAACACCACATGGGTATTAAGTATCCAAAGGGGAAACATAGTCAGATTACATCTTTACATATACAGTATTATACCTTAGTAAGAAGCATTTCTCCCCAGTAGTTGTTTCATGTGAAGTAAGATGATTGATTTGACAGCATTGATAAACTCCCACACCAGGAAATGTGTGTGTGATGTGTACCGGCAAGTTTTCCATGAAAGGGTACCCTCCCCTGGATATTTTTGCCCTACTTACTACTTAACACCTGTGCACAAGTTAGCTTTCCAGAGCCGGAGCAGCTGTTTCTTCTCATGTTGCAAAAGAAAAAAGGGAAGGGGAAGCGGAAGAGAAAATGACAGCTCTCTTTAGAACCAAACAGTGAAATAAATAGCAAGTATTATTTCTTCCCTAAATGTTTTTTTGAATATTTGTGTCAGCAATTGGCTAAGTATAAAGGAGTTTTATATATATATGTGTGCAATTATAACGTTTTTAATTTTAAAAATTGTTAAAAGGTAAACAAAGGTACTCACAAACGGATAAAAAGAGCGTTTTTTTTAAGTGGTAACAGCTTCTCTACGCATTTTTCCGCCCTTAGTAGGCAGCTTCCTCAGGAGTGATATTACCACCATTTTGAGCATTTAAAT
>WMED01028586.1:0-10426 GCA_019650415.1 Pipa parva | reverse complement strand
ATTTCATGATTGCACTATTTCAAATTATTCTAATTCGTTGACCAGCACTTGTATACTGGCATTTTGCAGCGCAATATGAATTGTCAAAAGAAGGGCAATGTCACCATTTTGTAACATTTTAGTTGCTGGTATTAATACAAACATGTAAATGATCCTCCGGCACTCCGAAATGTAAAGCTATAAAATGTCCGTCCTTTATTAGTACCACATAGGTATACAAATGGTTAAAAACAACAAAAAACTCCTACGCGTTTCACACCTTATCGGTGCTTACTCATGGCATCTTTTTTCTTTTTTCTCTAGTTGCTGGTATTGTCACAGTTGAAAAGTAGCATAAATTGCAATCATTGTTTTAATATTCATTTCATAATTCCTCACTCATGTCGGCATTTGGTCCTGGCATTTTTGAAAGCTTTAAAGAAACATCCCCAACTAGGAGTGAGTCTATTGTCTCTCTTGTGTGTCGTGCCTGTACATCTATATGAGAATGCTAGAACTTGATATATCAATCCATTTTTGGCCGCTCTAGCATTGCTTTATAAGATATTATGGATACTGCATTCTATTTGTAAACTGTATTCCATTATGTCGAACAAGTGATCTCCTCTTATGGAAATAAACATACCAATCCCCAAACCTTTTATCCCTTAGTTTATGAATACATTGTGTGAGGTATTGTAGTCGACATCAATGCAGAACCTGAGCAAAGTGACCATTTTAATAGACCATCATGTAACTGTATTAATGTATTTGGTTAAATAAGCTTTAAAGCTGTACCAGCTTATTCATCTGATGGCATCTGTACAGCTTCAAAAGCTTAGAGATTAGCTTGCATTAATTATACACCAGTCCTAGTATTACAGTCTGTCACATTCTCATGTACGTCTCAAAAAACAGAGGAATAGGTGTTGCCTAATACTATCCACACAGACTTGCTTGCCACCTTAACATTTTCAAGGATGTTTTCAAACTTCTAAGTACAATAGTTAATTAAATGTATGAGGGAGAGAACAAATAGACAATATCTCATTTAATACAAAGCACAACATATTATATATACTGTGATTATAGCCTATAGGAAATGAATTGGTTTTTTTTAACAGGTTGGGAAGAAGGAAATCCAAAGTTACAGCCACACATCAGTCAAAGAAAGTAAGGCTCTCTGCAGGGCATGTATTGTCAATCACAGAGGTTAAAGGTTAGATTGATTTAAAAGGTAACGAAGTCACAGAATGGCTGACACACTAATTGCCAGCCAGGCTGTTACACATTATATGAGCAAAAATACAAGGGAATAATCCACAATATTGTACTAATGAAATAAACGTTTTTGTAAATATGTGCATTAAAAACCTGTAAATTTACACAGTTTCTCTCTGTCATCTTCCCTGTCAGCCTGCCTTTTATTTCCTGAGTGTCAGATAGGTGGGTTAAATGATGATTGACATTGTGGGGGGAATTCACCATAGTGCAAAATGAGGTCCGGATGCTTCGCCTCACTTCGCACAGACTGTTATGCGCTCGCTGATGTCCTGCATTCAGACATCAGTAAATGCTAAAGGGATTCCAGTCTCGGCAAGACCACTCGAGTTGCCTCGCCGAGACAATCCCTTTAATGCATTTGCTGATGTCCGCGTGCAGGCTCACTTCGCACTATGGTGAATTCCCCCCTAAAACTCCTCCAATCAGATCCCTTAAATCACGATCTAGCAGGGATCTGATTGGAGGAGTTATAATGTCAATCATCATTTAGCACCGCCCACTCGACTCAGGAAAGAAAAGGCAGGCTGACAGGGAAGATGACAGAGAGAAACACTGTACATTTATTAATACATATTTATTCACAAAACATTTATTTCATTAGTACAACATAAATTAGTATTAGAGTTTTGAGGTGACAGGTGCATTTTAATTACAGGCACCCCTTCATTACTGCATCCTTCCAGTAACACCCTACAGTATATGTTATAGGATTTACATTAGGCACCTATTTGCTGATTCTTACAGGAGGCAGAATCCCCAGGTTGTGTCTTAGTTAACATGGTAATATATTATTAAAAATGGTTTAAAGGTACGTATCAAAACTTAAAGTGCACCTGTCAACATAAAATGACTTTGTTTAGTTTAGCATAGCATGCTTTGAGCCTGCCCAGTCAAAAAAAAAGTGAAGGGGATGCACAGATAGGGGGGATGCACAGTGTGGGGAGATGCACAGTGTGGGGAGATGCACAGAGAGGGGGGATGCACAGTGTGGGGAGATGCACAGTGTGGGGAGATGCACAGAGAGGGGGGATGCACAGTGTGGGGAGATGCACAGTGTGGGGAGATGCACAGAGAGGGGGGATGCACAGTGTGGGGAGATGCACAGTGGGGGTTTATGCACAGTGGGGGATGGTGCACAGTGTAGTGGATGATGCTGTGTAACCTGATAATGCTAGTGCACGTGCACATGAGATTTGGAGACAGGGGAGGAGAGCCTGCTTGTTAGGGGGCATTCCTGTAGTGTTTGAGTGGCAGGTCAGGCAGAAAATGTCAGCTTCTATGTTTTCAATTTGGGACAAGATTCAAGTAAGTGTATTTTCAAAATGCAAACTTTTTTTTTGTTCCCAATTACTTGATTGACATTATAAAGTCACATACTTTATAAAACTGTAATAATCCTGAGCTGACGGGTGCACTTTAAGGGTGTGCCCTCCAGTGGTCAAAAAATATGACAATCAGGTCCCATAAACACAGGGAAGCTATATGAAAGAGCATTTGGTAAACAGCTAATTGAAAATTCCATAACTAGAAGCCAGTTCATCTGTGAAGTATTAGCGGTACATAATCTACTATTCTTTCCAAAGCTTGAATATCAGTTGCTCATCAGATATATTTCATCAAGCACATTTCTTTTTTTTTGTAATTTTTTTTTTTTTTAGTTTTGTAAACGGTAATACCAATATAAGGCAAATTTTCTATACTGTGTTGGATTTTTTCTTTTGCTTGTGTGTTCATAGGGAGTCCGCTGTACTGCTACAAAGTCACTTCTGCTTATTCGCTAAACTACAGGTTCAGTTAATGATGGGGAAACACTCACAGAGTATGTTTAAAACATAGTCAGTAAAATAGTTCCAGTCATGTATTGAGACAAATTCAACCAAAAAAAGTCATAGCAAAGTGAAGTGATGTTCATGTATTTGCTTAAAGGAGACAATATCACTATCCCTATTAATGATAGCATTCTATTAATAGGCATGACTGATCATAAGAAAGGGCAATGTCATCAGTATGTCATATTGTGACGGCATTTTAATTGCCTCATTAAGGGGATAATTCAGGATTGTGCGAAGTGAGCTCAGACTGATATGCGCTCGCTGATGTCCTGCACGCGGACATCAGCGAGCGCATTAAAGGGATTCCAGTCTCGGTGAGGCAACTCTTTTGTTCTCACCGAGACTGGAATCTCTTTAATGCGCTCGCTGATATCCTCGTGCAGGACATCAGTGAGTGTATATCAGTCTGTGCGAAGTGAGCCAAAGGCTTCGGAGCTCACTTCTCACAATCCTGAATTCCCCCCTAAGACTAGTGTTTTTTACATCCCTTTCATTGACACACAATTCGTAGCTTACCAACTGTAACCTTTCACCAAAAGGAACCCAGTTACCAGCCCCTTAATAACCATCTTAGATGAGTAAGAGGAGTTATGGAAGTGCTGAAAGGATTGCAAATTTACATTTTGATGAATCAACCCCCTGTGTGTCTGATAAGTGATTAATTTTAAAGTTTTTGATATTGGAAGGAATGTGTTTGATAAGCAGCTATTATTAAAGGTTCTGGTAAGCATTGGTGTTCAGTGTGGCTCTACATGCAGAAACAATTAGGGGTTATTTACTAAGGTGCGAATTCGACTGTTGAATTCACAAACAGTGGATTCCCATAGCAAATCCTTGACAATTTCCCCATTGTAAAGTCACGACAATTTTTTAAAGTTACGATTGTGACAATTTTCCCATAATAAAGTCGTGACTGTGACAATATTCTCATTATAAAGACGCAACTGCGACAGTAGCAGTCTATAGCTACTGTCTTTGGCGAATTCACACCTATACGCAACAATTCGGACTTTAGTGAATAACCCCCAATGTGTGTGCAAAATGTTTTGTAAAGTTTTTGACCAGTGTTTGACTTCCTCTGATCACTGTTATAGGTATCTAAATATAAATGCTACAATAGATACACAGAAGTCTTCTTCTTTACTTTGTCTAGCTCATCCCGTTGGTGGCATTGTGCGTACAAATTCAAGCATGGAAGAAGAAACACCCATGCTGACTGTTATTGAGATCTGGTAGGCTGTGTGAATTTTGTACTTTTGTTTTATGAGCTTTCCTGTGGAATCTTGTTTTTTTTCTCTAATAATACGTTTATTGCATTTAAATGATATCATACTTAAATGGATATGCAACATGTAATGCTCTAGATGTTGAAAAACTACTCATCACACTTCACCCGGTTTAACTGAGAGATGCTGGGAGTTCTGCAAGGTCTTGGCTGGCAATAATTGGCAATCTCTGATAGACAGTATTCATTCTTTCTTTCTTTATTTGTTTGCATATGAAGAACAAAACATTTTGAAATCAGTATTTAAAAATACATTTATAATACACTGAAATCTGCATGAAACTTGCAACCTGCAATTTATAACCTTATAAACAGCTAGTTCTAACATCAGCATTAGCCATTAATTACTTACAGCATCACCACCCCACTTTCCTGTTTAAAAACATTTTTATGATTTATCATCTCCAGTAATCACCACTCTTTATTACCTGAGCATCCACCCAACTTCCACTGAACCATTTCAATGAGTAAATACTCAGGGGCCAGGGCGGCTAAGGTTGGACTCTTACTATCCTTATAAAATACAGAAGGGAGAATATTATCCTCTATATTAACTATGTTTTCAAAATATTTGCATTTCTTTGTTATGGTTTATGATTTCTTCAAATCCAATGTTTGTCTAACACCTACTTTACACATCAAAATAACTTGTCACTGGCTGTTAAGTAAAAGATAATATCTATGGGGAACTGTAAATGAAACCCACTTTAATATTGATATACACAATGATTTTTTTTTTACTGTGTAACTAAATTAAATCTATACATTTCCATCTTTTTTAATTTAACAATGTCCTCATAGCAACAACTGCCTATAGTATATCCGAGAAAACAAACTTCGGTAACCAAAATGAGCTGTAGGAGCGCAGCAAAAACAGAAAGATAGAACACAAAGGGGGCAGGGGGGTGCCCTAAGTGCACATCAATAGGCACATACGAGGTGAATGCCACCACTATTGTGCAAATAATCGCAATAATAATAAAGTATAATATCAGTGGACCTTATAATCCCATCTAAAAACTCCTATGTGCTTGCGCTTACCAGCTGATACTAAAAGGCAGGCGTATCGAATTGTAAACAACATCCAAGGTAATGGGCTGGTGTCTCCTCAGACAGGATAAACTTTCACTTGAAAGAAAAGAAGCCTCCCATAGTGTACATGGTATTAAAAATAAACTTTAGTGTTTAAAAGATATACTCATAAACAGAATAAAAAGTTAAGCATGGAAATGAGTGAGTACTCATCTGACTCTCGACGCGTTTCACTGACAACTGTCAGCTTCTTCAGGAGAAAATAGAAGTCCAAACTTGCAGAGAAAAGTTCCAATGTGAAGTGTACTCACTTCAGTATTTTTCAGTAAAAGGATGAGATTTTTATTTATTTTATTTTTTGAGGCTCTATACATTTTTATTGCACTGTTTTTTGTGTATATATTTTCTTTTGCCTATAGTATAAACTGATATAAACTAGTGAAGTAAAGACTGAGCAAAGTGTATCCACTGCCAACTTCCTTATACTATCCCAAGATTTCTAAACATATAGGACAGTCTCTGTGCTATGTTCACCAGGAACAAAAGAAAAATATTTTCTGTGGTAACTCCCAGAGAAGTTGTCTCAGAAATCCATTTCTCCATCTGTAACCTGCAATAAAAAGTTCCCAATTAAGCAATGTATTTATCAATGACGATAAGGTGCTATTAGCACAGATGATTAAATATACCCCTAAATCAGATCAAAACTTAACCACCATGGTAGAATAGCGGCCATGTTTATAATTTCCACTGTGACCAAAATGAAAAGTTCACGGAGACCATTAAATATCCAGAAATGTTGCCAATAAGTATTAAAACCCAGCCAAGGAGGCACACATACTAAGGGTTGTTATTTCAGTGAGGAAAGAAGCATTGTGTTTGCTAGAGCATAAATTATATTGCCTTTACGCTGTCTGCTGCTCTCAAAGTGAAGGTTATCTGAAGACTAATCAAAGACTACAGTTATTACAGAAATGAACTGCAGTGAAAACCTAAAGAAAACATTGCTAATGTTTGTTCAAGTAATGGGTTGGTCTTTTTTTCTGTCAGATGACGGAAAACTACAGACATACAGTAGCTCACAGAAATCAGTATAAAAATGATCTCATGAAAGGTGCATGAGTCAGGTCTCTACCTGCCTAAGCAGGGATTTATTAGAAATTCTTTAGGAGACATGTTTTTATCTTCTCAGTCTACCTATATATTAATTTAAAGGCTGGGGAATGTTTCCTAGATGGCGCTAGAGTTGGTTACGAGAAGCATACCTTTACAGATTAGCATTTAGAAATTATACAGCTGCTGCCAGGGATGTTGATGTTGGAATTAGATGTCCAAATGTTCCCTTTCATAATTAATTCTTGTTCATTTTTCTTTTTTTTTTTTTTTTACAATTTCAGAATTGTGTTCTTATTCTTTCATGTACACTCTCATGTACCCTGCTAACACTATTTACATACATTACTTTGACTCTCACATTATTAAATACTCATGATCCCAATCAGTATTCGAGGTATTTATTAATTGTTTAACATTTCTATGAAAAAAAAAAATGTAATGATTTCACCAAAATAAAAAAAAAGTTAGTTGCTCCAGACGTAGCAAAAAAAAAAAAAACTGTTTTATTTCTTATGTTTTGTTTGAACTTTACAACATGTTTTAATTATTTAGATGAAAAATGCCGAGATGTTGCTACTTTTGGATCTTTAATATTTCATTTGTGACCGAAAAATAAATGCTAAAAAATGAAATCTTGTGTTTTGTGTTTTTTTCACTACGAACAACATTTTTGCAACTTTTTTGCAATTCCTTCTTTATTTATACTTTTGGTTACCCCACCATTTTATTGTGACACCCTTTCACAGTGTTATGTGTTCATAATTACTCCAAGAGAGGCTTATAGCTCCAGTCCAGACTAGTCCAGTAGAAGCTGGTATCTTAGAATAAGGATAGGTTTTTAGATTTTATTTTAGGGTCAGGAGGAGTCTTCTTGATCCCACTGTTTCTTTCCACAAGGGCATGACGCTTGGGTTGAAGCCGTCAGGAATTTGACTTACCCTTGCGGTTGTGGCATCCTGTCACAGTCGCAGCATTCTAATGCAGACACAGATGCGTCATCCTGGCATGGTTGCATCATCACGCTATTGATGCGGTTGCCGGTTCCTGATGCGGTCGCCTTTCCCGCCAATATCCTTTTATTAACCAGTCTGCTTTCAGGACCGGTGCCTGATTATTGGACTCTCTGATGTTCCTGGGTGTGTTTTGTCTATTGTTTCTTGACCTCGCCTGATCTCCGCCTACCTGGACCCTCTTCTCTGTTCTATGACTGCACATACTTGCAGCCTGCCTTGACCTCTGCCTGATTTTCGACTACTCTCTCTCTCTTTCTACTGGTTTGTGCCTGATCACCTTTGGACAGCGACCTCCAGGGGCTGCAACCTGGACATACCACCGCTGCTAAACCCTAACCTCCTTGCGGGGACTCTAGGTGAAGACTGGGATCATCTGATTACATTTAAAAGAAATCTTGGGAGTCTTCAGGGGATCTAGATTTTCAGTTGCTATAGGGAATTTTAGCTGTGCTAGACACCTTAGTGCAGACAATTTCTGAAGACAATTTACAAGTGGGAGAAACAAATCCAATAGCAAACATGAAAAAAGCATGATAAATAACTGACCTGGGAATCTTCTTTCTAATTACATTACAGCACAGAGCATTCAGCACAGTGAAATACTGAGTATTGAATTCCTATAATAAACTGAAATTTGAACATTAATTTAACAAACTGAAAGATGGTATCCAAATGTTCTTCTGAATAAATTGTAATTTTCTGTGCTTTACATCAATAACGATAGAAAAATAGCAACAAAGCCAAAAAGAGAAAAAAGATGAGGCAGAAGATGCTTTGAATACAAGACAGTAGAGCTTTACCTAGACCAGGGGCAAACCACGCCTCTGGAGCCGCATGTGGCTCTTCAGTCTCCTTGTTGTGGCTCTCTTCTGCCTTGATTGACAAATGGAATAAAGAGAATAAAGGTTATTTATCATTGTAATTTTGAGTTATATATTATTTTATTTTTGTGTTTTTCTTCTGTTTGTTATATTCTGATGTTGTAACAGGTAAAATTAAAAAAAGATTAAACCTTTTAAAAGTTTCTAAGCTGTTATGTTTTGTGGATCCAGACTGCTTTTCTTTAGTAGAAGAGGGGACAAAATGGCTCTTAAAGTTTGCTGACCCCTGATCTTGGCAATAGAGAATTCAAGGGCTCATGGTCACAGCTTAGGAAGTATACTGAGCAGCAACATGACACCTCTGTGTACATTATTACAGAGAAATGTTTCTGTTTACTATGTTTTCTTGACTTAGTGGTTTAATAACTTTTAGATCTACAGTGTGCATTCTATGCAATATTTCTATAAGGGCATTTTATCATAGATATATGATATGATAATATTTTTCCTAAATAATGTTCCCATTTTAGGAATAGCTAAGCTCTGTTTCTTAAAGTTGACTGAACAGAGGTAAGGCCCTGCTCATAGACTGGCCTAAGGCACTATGGGAGGTAAGAGCCTCAAAATAAGTGATATTCTATAATATTACCTCTTAACGCTAGACCTGCATTATACACACCTTGCACCATATCCTGAGGTGACTTCTGGGCGGTAGAACATTAGGGACTTAGCCTTTAATTGGCCCATTTGATAATTTTCTGCGGTTAAAAAAACTCCAATTTTATTAACTCTGCTCCCTTCTCATTGTAATTATTGTTATTTGTTGGATATTATTATATGGAATTAAACTCACGGCCCATCATTACTAGACTGAAATATTAACCACTGAGCCATTGCATTGATCATAGTCAGTGAGAGTTTACTCAATGGTATTCATATATGAGACATCAATGTGGTATGAAATCAACAATTTAGAAAAAAACAAAATGTATATTACAGCAATATGGATGGTCACTGGGCACCCCTAGTGACTAATACAGATTCCAATTCATTGCAGGACTCTCATCCTTTAACTGCGTATTAATTATCAGCAGGTATATTGTAGGATCCCTGGGTGCTGTGACTAGCATCGCAAATTTAGGACCAATATATTGACAATAACAGGACTGCATTCTGCTTAAGCGCGAGAATCTCTCCATTAATTGAATTGTCGACTGCTTTTCATATTTGGTGATTCAATAAATGGAGTAATTCATAAACTTAAGCAGAACGTAGAGTGCAGTCCTGTTATTGTTAATACACTGGGCACACCTGACCAGAAGATATTACAAAATGTAGAAAAATTATTGCTCAGGCTGTAAAAAAAATTCTACAAATAGATTCTCTGTGCTTTGAATAGAAAATAGTCATCATATTGTTATTATTTATTCTTATATAGTGTTACTATTTTACACAGAATTACACAGTACCTGCCCCATAGAGCTTACAATCTAGTTTTCCCCTATTTTGTCACATACACAGATGCATGTTTTTGGATTGAGGGAGGAAACCCCTCAATAGACGGTAATTTTAAATGGGCCACAGATCTATTATACACATGCCCAACCATACCAATAACAAATGGGACCAGACAAGGCTGTCCTCTTTCTCCCCTGATTTTTGCCCTTATGATGGAACCCCTAGCAATAACTATACGATCCAATCCAGAAATAGAAGGGTTTGACACAGAATGTGGTACCCAAAAAATAAGCCTCTTTGCTGACGATGTTTTATTAACAATTATGAACCCACAAAAAAGCCTTCTAATACTATCTAACCTCCTAACAGAATTCCAAAACCTCTCGTACTTTCTAATAAATAAAACAAAAACTCAAGCACTCCCAATAAACATACCAGAAGAAACAATCTCCACGCTTAAAAAGACATATGACTTCACATGGAAAATGAATGCCATGAAATACTTAGGAGTCCAAATCCGTAACAACCTGAACAACATATTTAAACTAAACCACATGAAAACCTGGAAAGAAATTGAATCTCTATTAAACAAATGGGGAAAACAGG
>WMED01028585.1:0-10426 GCA_019650415.1 Pipa parva | reverse complement strand
TATTGTTACATTGTACAGCGCTGTGTAACCTAGCAGAGCCTTATAAATAAAATTATAAATGCATACATACATACATGCATAAAAATGCAGAAAGATTATAACAATATATGTTTTGATGGCTTTTTAAGTACTTCCCAGTATCACCAACATTTTAATTCCCACCCCATGTAATTCAAAAATTATTATTAGTGAATGTTAGATCTCTATGTTTTTCGTAAGTAGAATCCCCACAGTTCATTGTGAACTTATCCATAGTCTATCCCTGTATATAGACTGTATATCCCTGTATATAGACTGTATATCCCTGTATATAGATTGTATATCCCTGTATATAGACTGTATATCCCTGTATATAGACTGTATATCCCTGTATATAGACTATCTTTCCTACATATTTTTCACTTACTAATCTTGGCATCATTTGTCATTGTGAATTGTAGATACATAGGACATATGGTAAATATAAGAATATCAATAAAATAACATCATAACATTATACACTGTGCTTCTCTTTGGTTAGTGTTTATTCACAGAGCAGGATGGTGTTTTTTGCAATTGAATGGCTGAATATGGTAATTATATCAACATATAAATTAAAATCAAACTAGTATTTTACTGCAAGTTCAGTTCATTTTATTGTTTGCCGTTTGCATGTGTTGCAGTCCAGTTTGGCACTTTCTGGTTGATCATGCAGAAACCATTAGTCACATTTCTAGAATTTTTTTTTTTTAAAGGGTAAATTCTATAAATATTATTACATGGCAATTTGGGGAGGGTACCCTAGTAAATGGACTTGATTGTCTACATTTTGGAAAAAAAAGCTTACTCGCATTCCATGAGTTATCTGTAATTCTGCATTTGGGACCATAAAAATATATGATACCTTGTGCCATAATGCCTACTAACTACTTGGAGCTGTTCCCATGAGTACTATGCATGCTTTTTATTTAGAACCACCTTTGTCTAAGCTTAGGTAAGGTGACACGGTCTGCTGTATTTGAATAAAGGAGTTTTCTATTTCCATATCTGCTGAAGAATTCTGTCACTCACAGGGAGGGCATCATGTTGACATGCTGCAAATTTGGCTGGGAATTCAGTTGGAGTTTTATGGGCACGCCATTAAGTATGGTCTATATTATTAGCTTGATTCATCTAAATACATTATAGGCCACTGCAATGTAGTTTTAACAAGTGACGAGTAAGCTGAGTATTATGTTTGTTAGTTTTCCTGGACATAGAGTGTAAGGTTTTGGGGAGGAGGGACCCTGCCTTTTAGTTTGTATATTTACCAGAGTGACTGATATGTCGTACCAGGAGTCGGAGTTAGAGGAAATTGAGGAGTCGGAGTTAGGGGAAATTGAGGAGTCGGAGTTAGGGGAAATTGAGGAGTCGGAGTTAGGGGAAATTGAGGAGTCAGTCGGGAGTCGGAGTTAGGGGAAATGTCGGAGTCGGGGCTTTGGCTTACCAACTCCACAGAGAAAAATTCCAGTGTACACCAGTGCTCCGGTCCATCTGACCCAACAGACCCAGAGTCTGTTTGCTGTCATCTGATTGGATTTTGTACTGTATCTTGTTCAATCAGCTGTAGGTGCGCTGAATATTCTAATCAGCACAACTGATGATAAATTATGAAATGAAGCTTTGCAATAATGCTTTATTGCTGCTATACTATACCGATGCTATACTAGTCCGATTTCTGTCATGTTGGAAATTGATAGTAGACACTAGACAAACAGTTATTTTACCAGTTGGACTTTTTTTTTTTTTTGGCCTTATCTTCAAATATTTGATGTCCTATTTAGGAAGGAATATAGTTATGAAAGGCTAGAAATTGTAATGTTTGTTAACTCTTTTTTAGTTTTTATTTGCGCATTCCATGTTACTTAGTGGCACACATCTAGCATGTTGGAAGGGGGGTGCTGCAAGGTGTTTAATTTACTGGTTACATCCTTATTTAGATTGTAAGCTCTGTGGGACAGGGACCTCTATTCTCTTGTTTCAATCATGGCCTGACACTTAAAGTGATGTATTTTCTTGATTATATGCTTGTATTTTACTTCACTTGTTCTTTGTTCCTCACTTTACCATTGTCTGTATTATAACTGGATTGTACAGCGCTGCGTAACCTTGTGGCGCTTTATAAATAAAAATATACCTACAATACATACTGCAGCCTAGTACATAATGAATTCACCCTTACCAGAGTGCACTGAGAAAGGCAATACTTATCTCTTGAAACATTGATAGGCACGTGTACCATCATCTCACAACTTTATATATTTATATATAGTTTATATTTAATAAACTTTATTTACTTATATTTCGCCTTCCTGAAGTGTATTGCTACGGCTTCTCCCAAGCACAATTTGAGTTCTCTTAAGCCCAACAATTACCTCCTACTACTTTCAGCTCAATTAAATCAACCTATATCATTATAACCCACTGCAACCTAACTAACATCAACTGTCAGACATCACTCACTGCTTTAAACGTGTCCTTAGACATGTAATATGCTAACACCTACTCATGTTTTGTTATTTTACAGTTCTGGCAAGTTGCTGGTTCCCACTGAGGCCAAGAAGGCCAATCTCTATATATCTTATTTTAGTGATGCTGTCTCTCAAGCATCATCAACTCCACTATACAACTCATATCATCAAATTTTAACATGCTAACACTTTATTCCTCATGTTCTCTCTTCTTTACCAAAAACCACCATTATGTATTTGAAAACCCTCATGGGTTTTTTGCCTTCCTCTGGATCAACATTGCAGGAAAGTAGGCTGAACTGGATGGACTTGTGTCTTTTTTCAACCTTATAAACTTTGTTACTATGTATGTTACTAATGTCTGTTAAAAGTTTATTAACATGCAAGCCTAAAAGCCCATGATTGCTCAACTGAAACGACTTTAATAAAAGTGCTAGATCTAAAAGCTACTACTCTCTTCTCATTCTCTTACATAGTCAAGTATTCTCTACTCTTTATTATACACAATATAGTTGGTCTTAAGCATGCAAACCTATTTGGCTATTATCATATCTTTTTAACTGCTTTTTGTGGGTTGTAAGTATTTTAACTCCCCTCTGTTAGTCAGTATTGCACAAGGATGCACTCTTGACCCCTTAATATTTTTAATTTCTACCTTTTCCCTTGGCTGTTTAATTTTTAGCTACAGGCCTCAGTATCATCTCCTAAAATATTACCTTTCCTGGTGATTTATGTAATGAATTCCATGCCCCTTTTCCTTCATATATACTCATTTTAAGAAACATGATCCTTGCACTTTCAATGTTTGCAGCTTCTTCAAAGGTATCTCAAATCATTTTCATATATATATATATATATATATATATATATGAAAATGATTATCATTGTCCTAATGCTAACTGATTTCTTAATGATGACCACCTGGATGAGGTAGAGTGGGTAGACAGTTTCAAGTTCCTTGGTGTCCACATATCAAAAGATATTACTTGGACCTACATTCATCAAAGACTGTTAAAAAAGCTCAAGAACAACTCTATTTCTTAAGGAGCCTTAGGAAAGCACAAGTATTCACAAAGATATTAGTAGACTTCTATTGGTGCACTATTGAGAGCATTCTCACATACTATATAACAGTGTGGTATGGAAATTGTTGTGCATCAGATTGCAAAGTACTTCAAAGGGCAGTCAAAATAGCCCAACGAATTATTGGTACCCGTTAACTCCAGTCGAGGGCATTTATCGGAATCACTGTTTGAATAGAGCACAGAATATTATCCAGGACAAATATCATCTGAACCATGATTTGTTCTTTTTCCCCAGAGGCAGTAGTAATCTTGAACTCATTCTTAACTCTGTGAAGTCCTGTAACATGATATGTGTCTTCTTTTTTGTGCTCTGTGATGCAGTATATAGATGCATGTAATTTGTGGTGATGATGCAAATGAGTTTTTTGCTGGTGTGTACTTTTACAAATTCAGTGACAAAAAATTGAATCTTATCTTAGTCTACCTTCAAAAAAACTTAAAAATGTCTTATACATGCTTCCATTATATCCCATTAGGACATCTGCAATACCATTTTTTATTGGCCTGTTTAGTTTTAGACTGTTTCCACTTCGTTCAATTGCATGTGCAGTAACCTGACTCATTTCCCCCATTTATGATGCTAAATATTCTTTAATCTCTTTCCAATCCTTGCATTGGATCCCCATCCTCCCCGGAAATCAATTCTAATCTCCGACCCTAGCCTGGATTCCTTTTATTAATAAAGTGCCACTAAGATCTCCACTCTTCCATTCAGATATCGCCCCATTTACAAAATCCAATGACCATTGCTAATCCTACTTCATTGTTTCCATCAACCATGTCCGCCATCATTGATTTTCTTGGGCAGTTCTTATAACTTCATAGCTCTTTCAGTCAGAATGTTCCCAAACCTCTTTGAAGAGCAAGATGTAGCAGGTAGTTTATTCTACCTTTGTATATTACTGCCTATTACTGTATAGTCTAATATTACTCTATTACTCAGGAGACTATGTTGGCACTTAATAAATTAAAAATCATAATATTCATTTTTATTATCATTGATGCAGACAGATAAAGCACCTTTTATTCAATGATTTGGTTGTTTTTAGCATAATTTTATTAATTTTTCTTGTATTCTGCCCTTAGTGTTTTCCAGTTGTTTTGTATTTGTCTTGCAACTTGGAAACAGTGTTGGATTGAAATGATTGGGGCCCACAGGAGCCCCCCTCACTGGATGACATCACATGATGTGTGACATCACATACAAGGTCATCTCTGGAGGAGGAGCTGCTTAATGGGTGGGCCCACCATAAATTTTCCCAGTTACTGGCAGGTCAGTCCAACACTGCTTGTAAAACATGGAAAAAATGATGATAAGTGGAAGTTATACAAATAATTGAAAGTCTGAATCTAGCAATTCTGAAGGAAAATATTTGGGGAGTAGCAGGACACCTTTTAAGCTGAATGATGTCAAGCCCAAAACAAAGACCCAGGAATTAGCCCCAAACACCCTAAACCAGCCAAAATTTTCTACCTGGGAGAAAGCTTATATTGTGGTTCCCCTAGTCATATCTATCCTACTGTAGATTGTATTTTAGACAAGATGATTTGAGTAAGCAGGCAGGCACTTGGGGAAGAAGGATAATATACTCACATGATTGTTATGTGCTGGACACTTTGGAATGTTCATCTGATGGGTATCCTCCTTCCATCCAAAAAGTGAGGCATTTTGCCGTGCATATCCCGAAAACCATAATTCACAGGGCTGCAAATTTAGGTTTATTTAAACGTGCACAACAAGTCCTACAAAAACAGAAGAAACATTGTCCAGGGCTTATTGTTCCTTTAAGTATAAATTCAAATTTGATTTTAGTGCTAAATCTGACTGAAAAAACCTTAAAATCACTAATTTAATAAAACAGGTTAGGTGTATGAAATTATTATTTTTGTATCCCTTTCAAAGAATAAAAAGAGATTAGCAAGCAAAAACTTCTCTCTTACTGTGACTGTAGGAAAAATCAGTTCAGCACTACTTTACGGCAATGGAAGAATCCACAGCTCTTATGGTTGTCAACTCCAAACAAAAGTCAGTCAAATTGTTTTGGAAATTTAGTTGGAGCCAGGGAAAAAAATATTGGATGGCAGATGTATATTTATGTATATTTTTATTTATAAAGAACCAATAGGTTACACCACACTGAACAATTCAATGCTAAACACAAGAAGTGTATTGTAAGTGAATGTTTTTGGTCTGTTGTTGAGGTGAAGTTGCATCACTGTGGAAACGGTCTGGGAGAGGCGGGCACCAGAGTCCCATAGTGTATAGTTACACCATCGTATATATGAGCAACATGTGTAATGTATCCAGTGGCATACCTACAGAGGTCATGGCATTTGCGGTGGCATTGGGCCTGGTTGCTCTGTGACCCCGGTGGTGTACCATGGGGAGAGGAGACTCTGGTACTGATCATACACTGGGGTCCTTATTGAAAAGTGTTTTAATTTTCATAAATATCCGTCTTATATTAATTTGGTGTGATCAAGTCAGCCCTGGCTGGATTTTATATCTTTTTTACTAACCTTTTTTTTACTTATTGGCAGTAATAAAAACAAAATCAGCAAATGATTAGCATAACACTGCTTAACAATAAGCTAACCTTGTACCTAAAGTGATATTATCACCAGAACAAAATGTTTTTTGCACCATAAAACATTGTGTACTGCTTAGAAAAGTAGATTGGGGTTTAAAAAAATATATATATTTTACTGTATATTTATTTTGGCAGGATATGATGTCATATATGAGCCATTATTTCAACTATAACAGTAACCAACACAGTCATTGAGAAGAACGACCTTTGGAAATACAGGAAAGTTGTACATTTGGTAGTATTTTTAAAATATCAGCATCAGCATATCTCTTCAGTCATTAATACAGTACGGAAACAGTACATATTTAGGGAAGATAAAAAATCTCTTTAAAACATTCACATTATTTATCTCAGTTTATTAAATTAACTTCCGGTTATATTTTTATTATGATATTGTTACAGTTTTTTTTTCTTCTTTTTTCTTACTTTATCTGCCTCGAAGTATAAAATGCATTGGGAAAATATCCCGCAGAGCCTATTTCCCATTGTCTATTTAACAAAGCAATCTACTAAACCAAACCTATGTTATATAATAATAATAATAAAAAAAAAAATCCTAGATATGATGGAAAGTTCTCACTTTTTAACTCACGACCTACTATTTTATGTATGTTTATTTAACTCATGAAACTATTAATGCAATTGCATATTTGTAAACAAATACAGATAAAAAAATATATATATTCCATAAACCATTTACATTAAGATCAACACTTAAGATGGTCACAGACCACATAAAGGTCTGTGTATCCCCTAAATACTGGTTTGGTGGTTTTCCCAATGAAGTTAAACATGTGACAGAATGAAATATATAACAATCCAAATTAAAAATTAAACTGTATCCTATTAAAGTAAAACTGCAAAAAAAAAAAAAAATACTATTGGATCCCACTTTACCTTGTTAAGGGTAGCATTATACTGTATGTAAAATAAAATCACTGTTTTATGTGTCTACTACTGGTACATAATCTTTTCAACTGCAAGCTGATGAGAAAATACTAGCAATGTATAAATGAAATATGACTGTTTTAATATAAATGGTATAGACTGGTAATAGATTAAAATAACTAAATGATCAGTAACCCTTTTATTGGAAATTGTATGCTTCAGTTGATGGAATGCTGCTTTTAAAGAATAGCATATACTGTATATTTTAAAAAGACTATCTATATTCCATCATTTTCCTTAGTCTTTTCCTTTAAGTTTACTATTTTATCTGAGCTGTTTTAAATGTAATGTGTTTATGAAACTGTTGATAAAATCAGCATATTTTTACAGCATAAGATCGTAATAGCTCTGCTTTTTAAATGAAAGATTTCTAAAGTTTAAAGCATGTTTTAAACTCCATTTACAGTCTCTCTTTTTTTTTCAGTGCAGGTGAAAGATTACAAAAAAATAACAATACAATTGTTTTAATTTAAACAAGTTATTCGTTTAGTTTAAATTGTGTTGTCTTGTTTATCTCACTGAAAAATCCTTTCCTTTTTGGTTCCCCTTTTAAAAACAATCTCTCTTTGTTAATGTAACAACAAACTACAAGATTTCTCCTATAAAATTGGTATAATGAGAAATAAATACAATTCCTAAAGCGTATTTTTTTTTTTTTTTTTGACAAGGCTAATTTTGCATTATGAAATTATTTTTCTTTTCAAATGTTTGGTGATGAAAATTTTATGACAGTTCTTACGTTATTCTGGATGATCGCATTGTTTTCAGGACAGAGTAAATATTGTATCCCATGAAAGTTAATCTAAAAATAATTCCCAAAACGGTTTCTACGCAGGGGGACATGTGGTCACTAATACTTTTGTCAAAATGCTATTTTTAGATAACACAGCAGCGTATTTAATAAGCCAAGATAATGCTATTGGTAAGATAATGTTCTGTGATTATCCGCCTTACAGTAAATGAATTCTTTTTCAACTGCTATCAATATTGCTTTATGTTTTATAACAATTTATACAAAATTCAGATTTGTACTCTTGCTATTTGTCAGACAGATATACATATCACCCCTTCAGTGTGTCCAAATATGTATTAAGATCTGTTGATTTACTTTTACAAACATCTACTGATGGGTTATAATTATCAACAGGGGCAGTCATTTAATGAAGTCTAGAAACCCATAGCAACCAATCAGAATTTCTCTTTTTATACCAGTGAATGTTAACTTCTGATTGGTTGCTGTAGGTTACTAGATGTCTCGAAAGATTGCCCTTGTTGATGAATTCCCCTAGATATGTTTTAGTGCTATGGTATGCCATCAAAGGAACATAAGACAAAGACTCCTGGAGCATGGGGCTTAGATTTAACCAAGCTAGACAGTCAGTAAAGTTAGATTGTGGTGGGCCAAAAAGCTTTAACCACACATTAAATTCTGTAAGCTCTATTTTTTTACTAAACTTATAAAGATAAACAAGACTAATCTAGTGTAGATTATTTTGCTTGTTACACCAGGAAAATTCCCTGTAGGCCCCAGGCCAACCCAACAAGCCAGACCTTTTCCCCCCTCATCAACCTTGCATGTGATATCATACATCACGGACATTGGCCAGCGAGAGGGATCATCCCATTAGGCCCCATTCAAGCCAGTCCGATGTTGACAACATGTGAACTCCTAGCACCAGATTTATTCAGAGAGATGCCATTTTATATTATGCCAGACTTCAACAATAAATTTTGGTTAGGCCTCAAATTCCATACTGTAATATTGCACATAGGGAGTAAATTGCCAGAGTGGTAAACTTCTAGTTAAAAGAAATGTACATTAATTTATTGGTCATAATAATGTGGTTGGAACCCAGTCTGGTTTATATTGGAACCTTTTTTTTTTTTTTAACCCAAACTGGATGTAAACATTTACAAGAAAACCTGTTTTCTTAGCGACATAAATCTTATGTGCGCCTGAATTTTTAATCTTCAAGAAATAGTACAAGATTGTGACAGTGATGTTCAGCTCCAGGAAACATTAAGTCATTCAACACTGATAGCTATAGTTTTTTAAATAATGGCCAAAATACATATGATCGGACGAAATTTAATAAACTCGAAAAAGCCCGATTTTGCTTTTCCAAGTTCGTGTGGTAAAAATCCCTTGATAAATGCCTGTTACAGTGAACAGTGCCCAACGATGCCTGTTACAGTGTATAGTGCCCATAGATACCTGTTATAGTGTATAGTGCCCAGGGATGCCTGTTATAGTGTATAGTGCCCAGGGATGCCTGTTACAGGCCCTTATTCACAAATGTGCGAAGTGAGCCGCATAGTGTTCGACTCACTTCGCACATTGTGTTATGCACATGCTGATGTCCTGCATGCGGACATCAGCATGCGCATTAAAGGGATTCCCCTCCCTGCGAGGAGACTCGAGTGCTCTCGCCGGGAGGGGAATCCCTTTAATGCGCGTGCTGATGTCCGCGCACAGGACATCAGCACGCGCATAACCCAATGTGCAAAGTGAGTCGAACACTACGTGGCTTACTTCGCACATTTGTGAATAAGGGCCACAGTGTATAGTGCCCAGAAATGCATGTTATAGTGTATAGTGCCCAGTGATGCCTGTTATAGTGTATAGTGCCCAGTGAAGCCTTTAACTGTGAAAAGGGTGTGGCTCTCTGTACTAGATACTATGACTATGTATTTTCTTATGAATGGTGGCTCATTTCATTGTACTATGGAAGAACAAAAAAAAGGCACTGTATTGTGTGTTTTAGTAGTTGCTGTTTGAGCTCTGCTTTCTGGGGCAGATGGCAAATAAAAACTGGTGTATCATGCCTAACCCTGTATTTTTCTTTATTTAAAGAAAGGGATCTCACCTGCCACCATGCCTACATTTTGAGGAGGCATTTATCAGTGGTATTGGTGATGCAGATTTTCCTGAAGCCTTCCTTGACTTCCTGTCAGACATATCTTACAATATATTGCAGCTTGCCCAACAGACATACCCAAATATGCAGTACAGTCTACCTAACTGATTTACCTCCAAATGCAGTGTTGTGTGACCAAAAGATATAACCAAAGGTAAACTGCAACTTTCCAAACAAACATGCCCCAGATCCAGTGCAGTTTTCCTTTGAGGCTACCCTTAGAATACTGTATTGCCTGCTTAACTGAAGGCAAATATAAAATGCCAGTAAACATGAAAGTACTCCTGACTTGTATCATTTTAGTTAAAGGATAAGTTAAGTGAGCGTCCCATTTCAGTATGCTTCCCATTAAACAAACAGATAGGACAGGGAGCCACTAGTATGCTTCCCATTAA
>WMED01028584.1:0-10426 GCA_019650415.1 Pipa parva | reverse complement strand
GTGCCCTATGTTTAGCATAGCTGTGCCATATACCCTATGGTTAGCATAGCTGTGCCCTGTAGTTAGCATAGCTGTGCCCTGTGGTTAGCATAGCTGTGCCCTGTGCCCTGTGGTTAGCATAGCTGTGTCCTATGCTCTATGGTTAGAATAGCTGTGCCCTAAGCCCTATGGTTAGCATAGCTGTGCCCTATGCCCTATGGTTAGCATAGCTGTGCCCTATGGTTAGCATAGCTGTGCCCTATGGTTAGCATAGCTGTACCCTATGGTTAGCATAGCTGTGCCCTATGCCCTATGGTTAGCATAGCTGTGCCCTATGCCCTATGGTTAGCATAGCTGTGCCCTGCTGCTTTGGATAGCTGGTCTTTGCCTGTCAGGCTGCACTGCCAGGTGGGCCAGCTTAGGGACCGAGCCCACCAGGAATGGTCCTGGTGGACCAGTCCAATGCTGGTTACAATGATCTATGATCTATCTATGATTTGTATTTATTTATCTTTCAGATAAAACATATAATATATGTAAACCTTTTGTCCTGACTCCCCTGGTACCTGTATTTCTATCATGCTTACTACATTACTAAATAATTATCATCCATGTCAGTTCTTCATCTGCATATTTCATTTAAGCTCTTGTTTTTACCCTTCTTTTTTTTTTGCTCTAAGATCCCAAACAGCTTCCCAATACACATGGTTAACTCCTACCTGGATTCTGCAGCAGAACTGACTAGTGATCACTGATTGTGTTTGAATTTCATAGGTTTCTTGAGCTGAAAAGTTTAATATTGAATAAAATATGGCATGGGTTGCCATGACGTCAAACATCACTATTCATTAAACAAAATTAAAACTTCACAAGACCTATCATACATCATTTTTCATACCGAACTTTAAAAAAGAGGTAAGTCGAGGTAGTGCTGCAATGGCTTTACTAACTGTAAACCCACTTATTAGCATAAACTGCCACATCACATTGACAGGACATGGGAACCAATTAACTTGTCTTGTGTCTAAATTGGTTGGTTGGTGCAACCAAGGCAACATCAATTACATTTAAATTAAACCAGAGTGACCTTTTAGGTCATTAACAGAGGAATAATGATTTGTTACAACAAATGGAGCAGATTGGCAAAGGCTTAATAAAGAAGCAATAAAATATTAAAAAGGAAATGAGACATTTCATTTCAGGGCTGAGTAAAACATTTATCTTTAAGTAGATTACCCAGCTGAAAGTTGGGTTACATAGTGTGGCTCTAGTTTAACTTGTATCATGCCAAAGTAACACATAACATGTTTAACATAACTGTAAAAAATGACATATAGGGGAAATGTATTAAAGTTGGAAAGCCCACTCTCGGGGGGGAATTCAGGAACCTCCGAAGTGAGGCGCGTAGTGTTCGCCTCACTTCGGAACAAGTGACATGCGTATGCTGATGCCCTGAACGCGGACATCAGCATGCGCATTAAAGGGATTCCCCTCCCGGCGAGGAGACTCGAGTGCTCTCGCCAGGAGGGGAAGCCCTTTAATGCACGTGCTGATGTCCGCGTTCAGGACATCAGCATGCGCATGTCAGTTGTTCCGAAGTGAGGCGAACACTACGCACCTCACTTTGGAGGCTCCTGAATTCCCCCCTCGGTCTTTCTGAGTTTATTGCACGAGATCTCATGGTGTTCCCGCTAGATTACCACGCAAGTTTTTTTCAATCGAGTTTTTTTATTTACATTTTTCGATAAAAAGGTAGAATACTACTAATGTAAAGTATGGCTACCTTTCCATTGAAAAATTGGAAAAAAATCAAGATTGAAAAACTCGCTCGGTAATCTTGCGAGAACATCGTGAGATTTTGCGCGATAAACTTGGAAAGACCAATTGGGGGGAATTCACCAAAGTGCAAAGTGAGGTGCGGATTCTTCGCCCCACTTCATCCTGACTGTTATGCGCTCGCTTATGTCCTGCACGCGGACATCAGCGAACGCTTTTAAGGGATTCCAGTCTCAGCGAGGCGACTCGAGTGCTCTGTTTTATGAACAGGCGAAATGCGTAGGAAGGAATTATTTCTGATGAGCTCATTATTTTAACATTTCATTTCTTACCCTGTAGCAGATCACATACAAAGCACAGCTGAGACACGGAAGCCACTCATTGAAGGAGGGATTTTATCTGTTCTATGCTAATATTACAACTACAAAACATGAGTGCAATTTCAGCAATTTTCTTTAAAGGTTCAAGCTTTCTACACGAGGAAGTTTCTGTTTCTGCTTTCTCTTAAGGCCAGCGCAATTTTTTCTATTATCTTGAAGATTTTTTTCATGAATGTCTGAACAGTCACATAAAAGGTCAGAAATCACATTTACTCACCGATCTATGCATATTTAGCAACCAATTTGGATGCTTATGACAGTCATGGACTAATGGAATCTCTTTGCATCTGCGTGTGTACAGTTAATTTGTCTTTTCATCAAGCATCATAGTCTGTCGCAGTGGCAAATTCAACAAGATGTACTAGTGTGCATTTGCCAGTTTTACTACACCAGAATAAAGTACTGAGAGGTTGCTGCTGTCCTACTGACTATGCTGCACTACACAAGAGATGACGCTTTGCTATGGAAATTCTCTGTTTAGTGAATAAGAAGTACAGAATATGTGACCCAGAGTGTAGCGACCCAAAGTGATGAGAATTTACTTCAACATTCAAATTCTCGCTTTGATGAATTTTAAGTATCAGGCCTGTACTAAGATCAATAAGTATGGCAACAAGTATGGGTGTCAAGGGATATACCAGCAGGAGCTCTGTCAATCCTTGGCCACAAATTGAACTATTTATTGTTGGGTCACACATCTTGCATTTGAGCAGGGCTCCAGAGGGCCAATAACATTGCATGCTTAATGTGTTTCCGAGTGTTTAATGTTAGAGGATTGTTTGAATCTGATACATTGAATTGCTGGTAAGGTATCATAAGCACATGCTGGAGCTAATTACACTTTAATGGAAATGTTCTTAGAGCTGCTTGAAAACAGCACATGAAATGATTTGAGAGATCAATGCACTTATTCTGAAAACAGTAGTGGCTATTTATTTTTACACACAGATGTAGAAATGTGTTGGCACTCATCTGAATCACAGACTGTCTTTTACTCTCATAGTAATGAAGGAGTCTCTGTACAGACACACTTACTTTACAAGATGTCAGTTCATTAACAAATCTGGCCCGTATTTATCAATGGGCTAAAGCCAGAAGATTCCATAGAGAGAAAATGCAGACATTGTGCTCTCTGTGCAGAGATTGACAATAAAATAGATATACATGTGTTTCCTGGAGATATGTCTGCATATTTACTGAGGGATGAGATTAGATCTGCTTTTTCACAATATTCCTTTGCAAATTCTCACCTTATTTTCTTTTTATTTCTCATTTTTTCCCAGAATTCTTTTTATTTTTTTCCCCCTTTTCCCCTTTATATCTGCTTACGTCCTTGATAAATGCTGCCAGCAGCGCCATAAAAGTGCCCTATAAGTTGCTTTAATTTGGTTGGAGTCGGCGCTGCATGTGGAGAGAAAGGCCCCAAAGCCAGTCTTCTACCGGGGAGGGGTACCTATTCCATTCCTGTGCCAGGACCCCATATTGTTTAGTTCCGCCCATGAATACCCCAACTAAGCGCTGAGTTTGGAATATTGGGGAGAAATATTAGCAGTGCTGGATTTACCTAAAGGCACAAGATGGAGCATGGCCTCTCTACAGTAATAGCAAGGACACAGACATGGGAGATTAGTGGAATAAATTCTAAGAAGTAGTTTTTAATTTTCAAATGTTGAACAGGACATTTGTGATTTCCCTTTACATCTAGTTACGAGCCACACAAATAAAGTTAATTTATCATTTAATTTGTTATTATTTGAACAGAGGGTGTGGCCAGTTAGGAGGTTGTGGATTAAGGCATTATCTGCCTATAAGATGAGCTGTAGAATTAACAGCAAAAACCCTAGGCTGCAGCTATCACAATCACTGAAATGACTCACTGAGCAGCTAAGCTTTACATTTCACTGTCCAAGATGTAATGCTTGAGCAGTGGTGTTAAATACAATGGAGGTGTGGTTTCCTTGTGTATGTTATAATATGGATTATCCAGTGGGAAAGGAGAGCATCTGCTGTAAATGCCAAACTAGTGAATGAATAATGGATGAGGAATGGCAACTTGAAATACAGGCAAAACCAATTATGAAATGGATGTGAACTGATTCAAATTCCTATGAGAGAAGGTGCAAATTAGAGATACTCAGATATGCTCTCTGAAGCGGTGTATTTTAAATAAAGGTAAATGGGTGAGGAAAGTACTCTGAGTGTGGGAATGGTGCACGTTATCAAGGTATGGTTCCTATAAAGTAAGCAGGGCTGGCTTAAAATTCAAAGCATAAGGCAAATGTAACATTTTGTGGCCTTATCCACTTAAGGCCATAATGAAGTCCCTTTCAAATATAAAAGTTACTGCTTTGACAAATAATCATACTGTATAACAAGAGTCCTGTTAAGCACTGTTATATACAGATCATTAAAGTCAGTTAAGGAGAGGAAAAAGTCCTCTATTGTAGCCTTTCAAACAGGCCTACTATCAGAAATTACAGCCTCCTTCCCCCATCCCTGATGAGTTACACTGCTCAGCACTCAGTAAGCCACCAATTTCATTGGAAAGTACTCAGAAGCCACACATGTGTTTCTGGCTAAGGGGTCCCCCTGGTTCACGGAGCTGGTGGGGGCCACTAAGGCAGTCCCCAGAAGCCCGGTTTGGTGGCCCTGCTTTCAAAACTTGGGGACTTTTGGATGAGGCAACCCTTGGATTTAGGAATTGTTGGTCCATTGCATAACAGCTCACAAGGGGGACTATTTACCCAGATAATGGAACCCTTTGGGTTTCTACTCAGCTGTAATTAATGGCATTCCTTTTGTATCTTTAGCCCTATGCAGATTTTTATCAAGCTGTTTTTTAAAGCAAATGCAGATTCAACTCCCCACATTAAAGAATGATGCAGTCATGCTTCAAAAGTCCCCCTCCATCTGGCTGGATATGGGTGGATAGTCTCTATGGAGTAGACAGGTTTCATGGGCAATTGTTGAGATAATCTAGAATACAAAACCCCTCAAAACTGTTCTAAGATTGATGCTGCCTTAGGCACCCCTCCTCGGGAAGCTGCTGGTCATCTATTAGCATTCAGCATAGGGTGTGTTGCCATTGTAAATGGGAAGCATTCTGCATCCACTTTCCAAAAAGTGCCACCCTAGTCACTGGCCCACAGGTGACCAGACAGAAATATAGCCCTGCAGAACACCATCACTGTGGTGTTGGGAACCTTACTACTGTTGACATTAGATACTGATGTTTAGAGGAAGCAAATGTTAAGAGACTGCTACCTATACAAAGGTTGAGTAAGCTGCCACTGAATGTGTTCCACTGAGCAAAGAGACCCTCCTACTGTGAGGTTAAAGGGATGAACAAGATCTTTTGACATCTGGTGTGATCAATACTTCCTCTGTTGAAAAATAGGGATGCCTGCATAACAGGGCTCTTTATATCCCTAAAGTCACCCAGGGCAACAATTTAAAAATTGCCCCCTACCTCTCAAATGCTGTATCTACTTACAATGGATGAGCATGGGGAGTGACAGTTAGGACAGGCAGTGGTGCAGTAATGGAGGTAAGCAGCATATAAGACTGCTAGTGGTAGGTGAAGCAATTGGATGGTGCACCCTGTGGCTTGGAACATTGGGATAACAGCCAGTTTGCCCATCACTGGAAACAGGGCTGTTGTAGAGAGATTTTTCAAATTCTGAGAGGAGAAAGACCCTCATCCAATGGATTCATCTCACTCAGTCATTGGTAATTATACCTGAGGGGGAATTATGTTTCTCCTGTGAGAGATTTGGGCATCCAGATTATTAATAAACACTAAACCTAAGTGATCATACCCTACAAGGAATATCTATGTTGTACACTTTGGATATGTTGAATCTTTTGAAGCACAAGAGTCCTCAGGAATTTGGATGGCAAATGGAGGATTCCCATGGTTTCCAGGGGTTTGTGATAAAATATTTCCGATTTACACTTTGTTACTGTAATTGATGATTTTTTAATCAGAGTCAACCAGGAGAAGATGATGAAAAAAACTGTTAATTAAACGGATTAGCCCCTATAAGGTATATGACTTCTGGATCTACTGTTTATTCTAATGTGTACAAATCATTCAAATCACCACCTGATCAAACCTATCTCCTGCTGGCATGGAGTCAAGGAGAAGGACCATTAGACCTTGTTAAGGTTGAAGAGAAAGCAATCCTGAAAACATTTGTACTTACTTGATACTGTGTGATCATCATGATTATGCTACATGATATTATGTTTGCTAATTTTTTTATATCATTTCCTGGTACCATACTCCCTAGTGGGAGAGCGTTAGGTCAGACAGAATTGTTCTCACTGAAATTAGGGCTCAGGTGTGTTATCCAGCTTCAAACCGTACTGATATGGGAAAGTGTAGTGGTTCTAGTATATCATCTGTGACTGAGCTCTAATAGGAATAGAGGCCCTTTTGAATAGTGTCACTAAGCCTACTGCCTTTATAACCCCCCATGGCCCTATATATCATCAAGAGCTGAAGCAACTGGGGGAACCTGATTGGAGCAATGACACTGTCAGCTTCTTCCTGTCCAGAAAATTCCCAGTTGTCAAAAGATCCGCATTCAGCTGATGGACCTGCTGTCCTTTAGAGTCACAGTTGTAAACTGTCTTCTGTACGTTTAATTTTCAGACCACGCATTCATGTTCAGGACCTAGCTGTACAAAGTTTTTAGACCAGTAAATATGTAAAAATATGAGCAATATTTTACCCAACATTACTAAAACTAATTTTCCTTTCATAGTTAGAATTATTGCTACACAAAAGAATGAAGATCTCCGGATTTCATTTTTAATACACCTCAGTGATTTTACATAAACGCAGTAACTTCATGTTGCAAAAGTGGAACATTTGGAGATTTAATTAAAAAAAAAAAATTAGTATCAAGGGAACATCTTAATATGAAATATTTACACGCTGGTAAAAATAAAAAAAAACTTAATTGTCCATCTACCGAGTCTGATGTGTTTAACCGCTTCACTACTTTAGAGAAAGAATACAATCGAAAAATAAAGAACTGCATTGTTTTCTGACTGTCATTCAGCCACACAAAGATAACCAGTGTTACAGAACACCTGCTTGCTGGAATATTAACAAGTGGTCTGCACCTGCATGAAGGAGAAACACCTGTGAGAAGGAGATTTAACCATATCCTGACCATTTGGGACTTATAATTAAGGCTTTTTTCTTATTGTAGGAATCAGAAGTTGAAATGCCACCTCATCCCTTTAAAACTGAACTTGTGTGAGATCCACATGCTGCAATACTGCTTCTGAAATTGCTTTAAATGCATTGTAACTAATTTTGGATGAGGTGATACCATATCATCCAATGAGAAGATATGTACGTCTAAAACAGAGAGGTAGGTGTGTGTGTGTGTGTGTGTGTGTGTGTGTGTGTGTGTGTGTGTGGGGGGGGGGGGGGGGGGGGGGGGGGGGGTGTTCGTCAAAGTGTGAATTGTTTCATAAATGCAGAAATTTACTATTACTCATTATTTACTGCGTTGTTATGAACAAGAATGCAATTTTTTTCGTTTCTGCCAACCATGCAAAACTTTGCATCTATTTGCCTGTGAATGTGACATTCATCATGTGTTAAGATGTGAATTCGCCAGCAGCGCTGCCATCAATCCAATGAAATGAATGTAGCTTCTGAGGGACTTGGTTATCAAGATGAGAAAGAGAGGGAAAATGCTGTTATTGTCAGAAACAAAGTTTTCACTGGCAAAAATCAATTTTTATTTTTATGAGAAAAAAAAAATAAGCATAAAATTGAATAAAAAAAGAAAAACTGCGTAACCAAAAACACAATGAAAATGAAACAAAATTTTGTTTAGCACATTTTTCTCAATATGCCCCAGCGTAGAATATGCAGTTTCCTTCTGTAAACATTGCACAATTAGACTTATTTATTGTCACTGGGAGTGTACAAGTACACACCAGAGAAAAGCATATTTACAGCATTTACAGTAGGATACACAGGTTCATAGATGTTGCATTACAGAGCAATACAATACAATAACAACAGAGAATTCACATTGATGGAATATCTCCTGGCAGGGACATCCATTTATTTACCTCAGTGAAGGGTGCCTTCCGGGCTTTATTAACAAGCAGTTAGTAAAGCCGCCTTAAGTTTTATGAACTCCAGAATCAAGTAGCAGAGCAGTATGTATCTGTATTTCCACACCCCCATGCAGGGGTACCTAGGACAAGTTATACTTATATTAAGGGTTATGACTTACCAGTGAGGCCTTTTATTAACATGCCATGATGGGACACTGCTGCTTACATAGGGGGTTATTCACTAAGGTGCGAATCCGACTGTTGAATTCACAAACAGTGGATTCCCATAGTAAATACGCTACAATTTCCCCATTGTAAAGTTGCAACAATTTTTTATAGTTAAGATTGCGACAATTTTCTCATAATAAAAAGTCGCGATTGTTCCAGGTCGGACAGTCTGTTTCCTCAAGCGTCGGAGTCAGTTGTAGTAGAGAATTTGACAAGGGATGTTGTGTTGAATTCAGCAGATTGAAATGCCGAAATAGGGGTCTGATGGCAGGGCTCCTACTGTCTGACTGACTATGCCAAACTAGGCAAGGTGCCCAGAGAGACGGCTAATGACACGTTCGGGTCTCCACTATGGAAATCTGCTGTTTAATGAATAAGGAATAGATCATTTGTGACAGAGCATAGTGACCTGAAATGATGAAAATTCACTTCAATGGTCGAATTCTCACTTTGATTAATAAGCCCCTTATAGTGCACCTGTCACCTCAAAACTAATACTAATTTAGGTTCTATTAATGAAATAAACATTTTTGTAAATATATATGTATTTAAAAAAAATGTACCTTTATACAGTGTTTCTCTCTGTCATCTTCCCTGTCAGCCTGACTTTTCTTTCCTGAGTGGCTGGGTTAAATAATGATTGACATTATAGCCCCTCCAATCAGATCCATTAAATCATGATCTAGCAGGGATCTGATTGGAGAGGTTATAATGTCAATCGTCATCACCCGACCTAGGAAAGAATAGTCAAGCTGACAGGGAAGATGACAGAGAGAAACGCTGTATAAAGGTACATTTTATAAAATACATATATATTTACAAAACATTTATTTCATTAGTACAGTCTAAATTAGTATTAGTGTTTTGAGGTGACAGGTGCACTTTAAAGCAAGGGCCTCCAACCTCCGGTCTGCAGATCCCATGGTACCTGGCCGCACAGTGGTAATGTGCACAGAGGAAGGGTATCTCTATTATGCTGGCTGGCAACTTGCTTTGCCCCACCTCCATCCCCAGTGTCAAGTTCCCAGTGCCCAGTGTTAGAATGTCTGGTACCATGCCTGCTGAATGTCCAGTGTAAAGCTTCGAGTACCCAGTGTTATGAAATAGTACATTCTCCTAATTCTGTACTTAATATGTTGAAAAGGTAATTCCACTTCTGGTTCGGCCTTATGTCGCAGGACACCAAAGGTAGATTTTATATTGCCTTTCCATCATTGCTTCACTTGTGGCATCCAGAGGCAAGCCCCCCACCCACCACACTTGGAAAGGTTGGTGCTGCCTATAGGACTGCACTTATATCATTAGCTACATAATGGGAATTCAGTAGGTTATCCTCACCCATACTGTTCAGGAACTCATCCTTCATACATTACTAAAAGAACATTCTACTGTATTCACCAAAGATAATGTCTTAGGGCTTACATATACCCAGTATCAACCAGGGCCATCCTCTCACAATAGGTAAATATATAATATTGTGAATGAGTAATACGAAATAAAATTAAAAAGCAACACAAATACGTATCCTCTGATTCATATGTTAACTTTACAGTAACTCAGTCTGGAGTTTTACTCTCAGAACTCATACTAATGCTAGTCCAAGTAGCCTTTGCAGGTTCCATTTGCCTAAACCAGCGGTCGGCAAACCGCGGCTCGCGAGCCACATGCGGCTCTTTAGAGCCTTCAGTGTGGCTCTTTCACAGGCTGCAGTCAGGAGATGCGGCTCTGTTGAGCCGCGGCTCAGCTGAGCTGCGCAAGACGTCGGGGGATAGAGACGTCGGGGGATAGAGACGTCGGGGGATAGAGGCGCCGGGGGATAGAGGAGACGCCGGAGGATAGAGGAGACGCTGGATAGAGGAGACGCCGGATAGAGGGGAACGCTGAGAATACAGAGGAACGTTGAGTATACAGAGGAACGTGCATATTAAGAAGGTAGGAAGGGGATCTTCACGGGGGGGAATGTGGGATCTTCA
>WMED01028583.1:0-10427 GCA_019650415.1 Pipa parva | reverse complement strand
AACAATGAACAAAATATATAAAAAAAAAAAAAAATGTAGCCATTCCCTTAAAGGCACACAGTGAACAGTCTAAGTTTTTTTGGTTTTCTACAGGATATGTCTGGCCTGGCTGAAACCTACCTTGACTAGCTCCCGGTAAAGAGAACATTGAATGTGCCAGGATTTTATTTACTCTTTGCTATCACAACCCTTTCTGTCAGGCAGCAACTGAAAGGAAATGCATAGCGCTGTCATTGCAGGAACTAAGGATGTGCCTGATCAAAGGCCAAGGGGGCGGGCCTATGCCTGTGCTCTCTGTACTTTCAGGGGGTTATTCACTAAAGTCTGAATTATTGCATATACAGTAGGTGCAAATTCACCAGATAAAGACAGTTGCAATAAGTTGCTACTGTCGCAGTCGCGTCTTTATAATGAGAATATTGTCACAATCGCGACTTTATTATGGAGAAATTGTCGCAATCTTAACTTTAAAAAATTGTCGCAACTTTATAATGGGGAAATTGTAGCGGATTTACTATGGGAATGTGCTGTTTGCAATTTTGACAGTCGAATTCACACCTTAGTGAATAACCCCCTATGAGTTTTCTGTTTCAGTAATTTAGCATGCCAACCAGCCTGGGATCCTAAAGTCGATCTATCACCTCAAAACTCAAATACTAAATTAGGTTCTATTAATGAAATAAATGTTTTTTTAAAAATATATATGTATTTTAAAAAATGTGCCTTTATATAGCGATTCTCACTGTCATTTTCCCTGTCAGCTTGACTTTTCTTTCTCGAGTTGGGTTGGGTGGAGCTAAAAGGATGACTGACATTAAAGTTGCATCCAATCAGATCCCTTAAATCACGATCTAGCAGGAATCTGATTGGAGGAGCTATAATGTCAGTCATCATTTAGCCCCACCCAACCGACTCAAGATAAAAAGTCGGGATGATAGGGAAAAATACATATATTTAAAAAATGCATATTTCATTAGTAGAACCTAATTTAGTATCAGCTTTTGAGGTGACAGGTCCACTTTAACTCCCCTTTTGCTTTTAAGAGCTAGTGCTGCCACAACATAAAAGTGATTCTGCTTTTTAAAGGGGAAATTCACCTTTTTAACATGTTATAGATTTTCAAAGGTTGTTTTTTTTGTTTGTTTGTTTGTTCCAAACCTTTTTTCTTTCTATATTTAAATGGTCTGCTGGTTGCTCATTTAAAAAACAGATCAGAGCAGAATGGGTACATAGCCTAAACATAAAAAAAAATATAAAACATTCATTATATACATATATATATATGCACACATATATTCCATAAAATTACTTAATAAAAATCAAGCATCAGAATAACTGATTTTCTAATTTACAGTGGCTACTGTGGAGTCAGCCCCAAAAAGTATGTAGCAAAACAGAAAGGCAAACATAAAAAAAAGAAAAGAATTGCAATTTACCTTAGAATACCAGTCTACAATATAGTCAAATTGTTTTTATGGCCAACATCCTCCTTATAACATCATGGGATTTTTAAGCCCCTCAGACTGTGTGTTTGTGAAGAGAATGTGAACACGATGTCTCCTTACACACCCAACCCAGAATGAGAAAGAAAATACAGGTTTCCTGTTCTAAACAAATCCATACTGGTTTGGGACTAAAGTAAGTTTGCAGTTGTACATGTCCCCTGATTGACTCCCTCTCTATCATTCCACTTTCTTTGTGTTCTCTCCAGCATCCAAATTATGGAAGTGCTCTGAAATTAAGTGGCTATTTTTAATTGTTTGTGAGTTTCAGAAAGGAATAGATTACATAGACTTAGATGGCTGAACATAAACAGTTAGTTCATCATTATTTCTATCGCATGCATGGCCAAATTCTGACACTGATTTTGTCCCTACCACATCTGCTGGAAGGGACATGTATCTGTCACTCACTCAATGGAAAGAAGTTTTTTCCTATGTTACCTTTCTATTTTCCAGAAATTTCTATTTCTACCTCTCTCCCCCATCCCCCCCATCCCCCCCCAGCTTTACATTTCGCCCTTTTGTGCTGTTTGCTTTTGAAAATGAGCTTGCCTGTTTGGTAGTTTGTCTTTTTGCAGAATACAGTGATAAAAATGTTCTAGTCTGAGCTCTATATGCAGGGATATAACAGTAGGGGTTGCAGTGGTTACATCTTCAACTTGAGCAGGTAAAGCCACTTTGCCTTAACAGCTGACTCTACAGCTTCCTGTTAGTAACAGTTTTTCAGGTATAAAAGGAGGTAGTTGCAGTTCAGCAGGAGGTGGGGCCAGGTGTAGAGCCCGACCCTTTTTGAGCACATTACTTGAGCTACATTTCCCGTCAATGAAAGAGTCTTGCTCTTGTCCAATGAAAATCCAATTTTTCCAGGTAGTTTTTGATTACCAATTGCTTCCATTGCAATGTCAAGTTAAAGGATGTTTGTTGGACACCATTTTATGCCTCTTCCGTAATGCAATGTTTGATGCAAATGGTTTGCACTTATTCATTAATTCCAACAGGTCACATAAAAGCACAACACACTCTTTATTCACACATTTATGGCAGTTTGTGTTTTGACTGTCTGGTATTTCTCTTGCTCAACTCCATTCTTATCTTTGAAGCTGGTTGGGAGCTGGTTGGGAGCTGGATGGGAATTAGCCAGATGCAAATTTTTATCACTTACTTTTTTGTCTCCTAAGGTTAATGGTATATATTAGCCACAAGTTTTTTGGCAAAAAAGTTCCCATTCACCTACCTGAATACCTCTATGTTCCACTCAAAATACAGTATGAACCATTTTATAGCAGGAAAATGCCATTGGCTCTATTTTCAAGTTTTACATATGTAAATCAATAGGACCTTGATTGAGGCATTTTACTTCTGTTGAAAACCATGATGTGCCAAAACTTCACTTGTGCCATTGCCCTAAAAGTTTTATCTAATGTAGTAAGAAAAGATATTAAAATATTCCAGTGCTGTTCAGACAGAGGATTGCATAATAATGGAGCTTGGATAATGTTACTTTATCTTATGTCTAAAACACTAATATTAAGGGTCAAACAAGAAAATATAAGCATACTGCAGTATTTATTTATTTGTATAAATTAGTTCTTCTTTCCCTTGGATCAATTACATAGCCTATAGCAGGGTTGGCAAACCTTTTTGGCACAGAGTGCCAAAAAGGTGACGTTACTCACCAGCGCATCCCCCGAAGAGATGGCACTCGTGAGTGACGTCATCACGCCTGCTTTGGGGGAGAAGAGCTCCCCTGCGAGCGAGCACTCCTTCAGTGCAGGCCACGGATCCAGCCTGAAAACTGTCAGATCGGGTCCGCGGCCTGTACTGAAAGCAGGTTTGGTGATGGCTCGCGTGCCAACAGAGAACGCTCTGTGTGCCCTCTTTGGCACACATGCCATAGGTTCGCCATCCTTGGCCTATAGTATAAGTAAGGCTGAACATAATGGGTGTGTATTTCTGCAGCTACAATAACTACCTTGGTAATGGGGTTGTCCAACTTGGAATTACATTTTAGCATGTTGTAGACTGGTATTCTAAGGTCGTTTGCAATTAATCTTTGTATTTTTATTTATTTTGTGTGTGGTTTATTTTTTTAAATAGTTGACTTTATTTTAATTCATCCTTTGGGTTACCAATGGTCACTGACCCTCAACAAGCAGTTTATCAATGAATCTGTGGCTTGATTTTGATTTTATTTACAATTATTTTTGAAACTTGTCCTGATACTGTTCAGGCCCAGTACTATCAAGCTTCCAGTTTGTTCTTTATTCAGCGGCTGGTTGCTAGGTTAACGGACCCTAACAGCTGAAAGAACGTTTTGATGTAAACAAGAACAAAAATGTAAACAAGTAAAAATGTTTTTAACAATAAAGTAAATTATTTTAAAAACTGCAAAAATGAAAACCCATTGCTTACTGTTATAATATGCCTTAAAACAACATACTAACAATTAATTCTAAAATGGAAATAGATGAAATATTACTATGACCAATTATATGTAAATATTTGTTTTTAATAAAACTTAATTTGGTTAGTGCACCCACACATGGCTTGTTAGAGCAGGGCTAAGTCCCTTACTCCTTTTACATGGTGAGGCCATGTCACAATTCCAGTCTTGTACAAAAGATCACAGTTCAGTCTCTCCTAAGGATGTTTAAACTGAATACAGACAATATTAATATGTTTTCATAATCTGGCATACTGTAGGTAAATGTAAGCACTTCTTATCTGCAGTCATGTGATTCACAGCAGCCATGTCAGAAGTCCAAAATTGAGCTTGATTCTATTAAATGCATGGCCATAACAAAATTTAATTATTTAAATTCATACTAAGGGGAATATTCAAACAGTGACGTAACTACTGGAGTAAAGTGAAACAGTAAAATGACCAGTCCTAAATTTTGCACATTTGCTTCCACTTATGCCTTTCTGTTCAGAAACATAGGTGCCAAATTGCACTAAAGTTGCAGCCCATGTCAATAAATCAGCAGGTAATTTTTTTTGGTCTGCCGCAACTAGAGTGTTTCCATAAAGTGCCTGATTAGTTACTATGGGTTACAGCACCAACTTAAGTTTGCACCTTTTTTTCTAAATTTTCCCCTGTATGGGAATGGCCATAATACTGGCAGATCACCACTCTCCATGAGTTTATTGCACTTTTCATTATTTTAGTAGTCATAAACATACTGTGCAGTAATTGTATAGTGCCTCTTTGTCACAGCAGCTGACAAACGTATCTATGCAGTATGTACATGTATGTATATTTTTACTTATAAAGCACCACAAGGTTACACACTTCACTGGTGTTATTAGCATTATTGTGTTTCACTCTGCATCCTACTACTGTTCAACTGACTATGCTACACTATGCGAGAAATCACCTCAGACATTCTTCATCACTAAGGTAACCAGCAGCTTAGTGAATAAGGAGTAGAAATTTCATGACCATTAGAGCATCGACACCCAAATGTGAATAGACTTCAACAGTTGAAATCACACTTTCATAAATAAGCAACTAAATGTTACATGCTAGAAGTGGCATGTAACCACTAAAACAGTGGTTCTTAACCTTGTTTGAGGTACCGAACTCACCAGTTTTAATATGCACATTCACCGAACCCTTCTTTAGTGATAAATCACTTGACCTCCGTGGCAGAGGCTCCGCCGAACCCCTGAGACCGACTCACCAAACCCCTAGGGTTCGATAGAACCCCTGTTAAGAACCACTGCACTAAAACATGTGCTGATGATAATATTCATTTTACCTTCAAACAGAATAAACTTTCAACGAAACTTCTATACAGAGAGAAACATTCAAATACTTAATTATTATGAGAAACATACTATAAAGCCCAGTAGAGATCATTTTATGATTAGGACTTTTTTAATGTAAGGAATATTAGCGTTATAAGCATCCCTCTGAATTCTGTTGGCACAAGGAAACAGACAACATGTACTCAAGTGGGCTGGGCACTGATTATGTGAAAAACCATTTGTAGGCTGATTCCCTTGAATGGTGGGCTGAAGTAGAATGAGACAGTGTTAAGCTGGGAATAATGTTCTTTGGAAAGAAACTGGAAAAGACACAGGTCTGCTGTTGTTTTTACTAGTACTCTATTACAATTCATGTTTATAAAGATAAAAGGAAATAGGTAACTTGCAGTATAAATAAAACAATTAAACTGGGCATAGAAAGCAAACCAAAAGCACCGAAGGTGTTCCATATAAGCTTAATTATTAAGTTTATTAATAAAGTAAGCTTCCCCAAATAGAAAGATAGATTGACAAAACTTCTATGTGTTGTGGGCATCCAACTCCCTTCCATTGAGGACATTTACAACAGTAGATGTCTGTCCAGAGCCCACTGCATTATCGCTGATGTATATCACCCGAATCATGGTCTGTACTCACTTCTACCATCTGGTAGACGCTACAGGAGTCTAAAGTGTCGCACAATCAGGTTGAGAAAAAGCTTCTTCCATGACTCCATTATAAGGTTGAATCTCTCCACACTTGGACACTAGCACCCCCCATCCCCCTGCTGCCTCTCTCTACCACTCATCACCCACATTATGTCTTGCTGTATTCTATTGTACATGTATGTATTATGTATATTTATTATATTACTGTATTATATTTATATATCTATTGATTTCTGTAATTTGGTCGCACCTAAAATTTCACTTGATATACATGTATTTCCAGTGACAATAAACTTCTATTCTATTTTATTCTATTCTATTCTAAAAGGAGCCATAAAAGCAGAAGCTCAGGCACCTCAGATGAATGTAAGGTTTTGTAGGTCTACGCATATTTTTTTTTAAGGAGATGGTCCACTTATTATTTAGCATGTGAGAAGCAGGAGGTAGACTAAGTGAAATGATAAAAATCTGGGGAAATCTCCCTGCTTCCCTGTCAAGTGACACCAAACTGAGTTAGAGGAGGTGGAGCTATCATGGCTCCTTCAAGTAGGAACATTAAATCACAATCTAGGGAAGATCTAATTGAAGAATCCTCAGTATTCACTTCCCAGTGTTGCCAAGCTATCAGGAAAGAAGTGAATATGCCCCTTTTATCTTAAGTTCTGAGCCAAACTCTTTTGGCTTTTGGCACAGACTACCCCAATTCCTAAGTACTGATTATCAAGTGGATCGAACAAGACCATTTTAATTGCATTCAGAGCACTAGATGTAATTTTGCCTACATTTAAAGTGCACCTGTCACCTCAAAACTCCAATACTAATTTAGGTGCTGCTAATGAAATAAATGTTTTTGTAAATATACAGTATATGTATTTTAAAAAATATGTACCTTTCTACGGCGTTTCTCCCTGTCATCCTTCCTGTCAGCCTGACCTTTCTTTTCTGAGTTGGGTTGGGTGGGGCTTATTGATGATTGACATAATAGCTCCTCCAATCAGTTTCCCTTAAATCATGATCTAACAGGGATCTGATTGGAGGAGCTATAATGTCAATCATCATTTAACCACACCCAACCTAACTCGGGAAAGAAAAGTCAGGCTGACAGGGAAGATGACAGAGAGAAATGCTGTATAACGGTACATTTTTTAAATACATATATATTTACAAAAATGTTTATTTCATTAGTAGAACCTAAATTAGTATTAGAGTTTTGAGGTGACAGGTGCACTTTAAAGTAAGACAGCTTTAATTATAATAGTTTTAGAAATGCCCTACCAAAATTGAGTAGACAAAGGGATTTTTTGAATTACCCTTCCTTTTATGCAGTAAATCTCACCACTAACTCTTGAGGTAATTTGCAAAAGAAAAGTCTTGCATCACCCATTCCACTTTCATCAGAAAAGTTCAGCTTACAAGAATAGATGACAAACTCTTTTTTGTAAGATCAACAGTTGCCTGTAAGAACATGACAAAGTTATTGCAAGAAAGTATGTCATACAGTAGGGAATGTATCTGTTGACATACACGTGTCTAAATAAATATTTCTTATTACTCACTACTTAAAGGCAAGATATAATAACCAAGATGAAGCTCAAAGGATATGTTGAAATGCATACCTATTTTATTTCAATAGTGGTTCATTGGTCATCTTGATGACCAAGTTGCACAAAATGGACTTTTATTAAGGACTTTTTAAAGGAAATTCACTTGTATGAAAACTTTCATGGAAGAAATTTCACAAATATGTGTGTTTATGGATGGATTTGTATTGTATTTTATGTTTATATGTCCTTAGTTTACAATCTTTTTCTGTGTGTGTGTGGTCACATGTACTATGTTCGAATTGATAAGAGGAACTAAGCCTCCCTAAGGTGTATCTTACACTAATGTAGACACCAATGTTAGCCTGACAAAGGATGGTTTATAACCCCCCATCCCGAAACATTGCTCCTGTATCTTACACCAATGGTCCATTAAAAAGGTTATACACCATATTATTTATGTGTGTACAACTTATCTATTTCAATGATTAACTAAAAGACAGCCTGCCTGCATCACATAATTAATAATGAATGCTTTCAAAGGAGAAATATGGTGTCAATCGATACTGATCGATCCAGCAGTAGTACGATAAGTGTGCTGCTGCTAGATCAGTATTGAATATATATATAGCTCCTTTTCCTCAATTCTGGGTTATGTGAATGACGACGTTCCCTCACACAGACCTGCCCCCACCTGAGTTTCGCTGAAATTAACCGAGTGTGCATGCAGGGACCAACATCACTCATATAACTCAGAAGTGAGGAGGAGCGGCAATAATTCATTTGATGATCCTGGGCTGAGGATCATCACATGTATACTGATCTCGGAACAGTACACTTAGGTTAAAATGTAATAAGCTTGAAAAGGCCGATTTCTGCCTTTTCAAGTTTATCCCAAGTTGATCTCAACTGTTTGATTGGTTAAAATGGATCAATATTTTTCAATCGATTTTTAGCGACTTAAATTTTTTGACTGAGTTTTTTTATTGGACTTTACTTTACATTAGTAGTATGGCTACCTTTTCATTGAAAAATCCGATCGATAGATAACCTTAATCGAAAAGTTTTAATCGATAAAAAACGATTGAAAAATTTCAATCGCTAGAAATCAATCAAAAACCATCGATTGATTTTTACTAATCAAACAGCCAAGATCTACTCGGGATAAACGTGAAAAAGCTGAAATTGCCCTTTTCAAGTTTATAAAATTTTGCCCTTAGTGAGAATTATCATAGAAATGTTTTTTAAAAAAAAAAGCAAAAATCAGTTTTTTACCTACCTCATTTTCAGAACTGGCAACTGGGAAGTAATACCAACCCCAGAGCACTTTTGATTTACTGGACAGATTGTTCAATCAAAATCAAATGCTTCCAAGCCATGTACACTACATTTTCTGCTTGGTGCTAAATGAGTTATCCAATTGTTTCACCCGCTGATTGTACCAATAGCCTGATCCTTTTCTGAGTTCAAGCTAAGTTGATTGCAAATTTCCATGGATTTGACTTTGGCTGATCACTCCACTCCCTTCCAAACAGGAATAAAATTGCCTCAGGGAAGCAGTTGGCTGTGGGTACATAAAATAAGTGCTGCCATGCACTGAAGGAGTTTTTATGTATTTATATGGACCAAGATGCACACAGTACAGCAGGATACAAAGCAATAATTCTGACTGGATAATCCTTGCTCCATCTTAAGGAGGCACAGGGGTGGGTGGCACATCTCAGATGCCGCTACAAAAATAGCGTAGAAAACCACTGATAGCAGGGGTGATTTTCAGTAGGGTCAAGCAAGGTTTACAACCCGATTACCCTTTTTAAAAAGAGTAATTTGTGCTATTATCCTACAGTTTCTATAGGCAAATTAATCTAAAGTGACTTGGCTCTAGATACATTAGAAAATTAGTTTTGACTGATAGCCTTAAAAAAAAAATCATCCAATCAGCACCCTCTCTCTTATTATTTGGGATGGCTGCATTTATAGCCCACTCCTAAACCTGACCTTTCAGAATGTATACTGCAAAATAACTGATAATTATAACGTCTAGTTCTCCTTGAGGCACCACTAATAAATGCCTATGTATTCTAAGCTGTATAAGGAAAAACTACATGAAATTGGTGTGTCTGTGGAACACATAATCTATATTGGACATGGTATTTTCTTTTGAGTACTGTATATGTGTGTTGACATGACACCTGAAGTTTCCACAGTCAAGAAATGTTTTAGCAAAGGTATATAGTATATATAACATTTACTTATTGCAGAGATAAGTGTAGCACAACTGGTCACTTGAGCACTGTAACATTAAGTAGTGTTATTGCCTTTTACTGCCGGGAAATTGCCTTACATAAAGATTTCCTAAATGCCTGTGTCCTCTGTAATATACAGTGGCAGCAACAGCTGTGTCAATGCCACAAGTCAACAGTCCCAGCATCCTTCAATAAAACCAGTGGCACATGGATGTGAGCTGTGTAGAATGAGTAACTATAAAAGGAACAAAGCATTCAGCATTAACAGCTTTAGCAGAGAATTAATAGGGGGTGCCTTTCCTGACAACATTAAAGTGAGTTTAGTTTCTCACATCTCCCATTTTACAAGCAGTGGAATTTTAACGTACAGGAAAAAGTTGAATATCCCTAATGATACTTCATATAGATGTATGTTTTATTACTCTTTTTGAGACGCAGCAATGATTTTGCAAGGACTAGTTATTGGTTTTCCTGTACAGAATTCCTGTGCATTCCTTTAGTTCTAAAGCTCTGCATATGCACATTACTTGGCTAGAGCAATGCTTCACAGTTGACAGTTCTTGTACAAATACATTACCGTAGTTCAAAGAGTTTCCCCTGCCTCTGAGGAACCTTAGTTTTTTTGCGCCTGTAATGATTTTCTGCAGTTTTTACTCTACGTATTATGGGGGTTATTCACTAAAGTCCGAATTGGTGCGTATTGGTGCGAATTCGCCAGAT
>WMED01028581.1:0-10427 GCA_019650415.1 Pipa parva | reverse complement strand
TATGTATAATTTTATTTATAAAGCGCCACAAATTTACGCAGCGCTATACAATTCAGCAATGCAAATATAGTACAGACGTGGGAAAAGTGCATTACACATTCCAAGTAAAATATCACAAGGATACTTCATTTTAAGTGTCAGGTTGTGGTTGACACAAGAGGTTGGAGGTCTCTGAATAACTATGATGTGTTTAAAACTTTACTTAAGTGTCCATATCCATACAAAAATATATACACATTTCAGCCTGTTTCTACATTGAGTGAATGCTTGTGCTTATTCATATTGGAATGAAACTGAACCTGTTGCTTTTATTTCAATGATTTATGATGTCTGATGACAAGTGACAAATGAAAATCTATAATTCATGGGTTATTTCTGTTCTGTACACACCCACAAACAATGCGATGTTGAATGGGAGAAGGAACCAACAGTACTTATTGACCCCTGCAGGTTTCCTTTAAGGTGATTGGTAGTATTAATTTGTTCACTGCATTTGGTTATTAGGTTATCAAATTTATAGTAAGCTCAGTATAATTTGACATTATAGGGGAACTATAGTCAAATTACATCTTTACATATGCCGTACTATACCTTAGTGAGAAGCGTTTCTCCCCAGTAGTTGTTTCATGTGACACAGAAAGATTGAGTAGGCAGCACTGATAAACTCCTGCACCACGAAATGTGTGGGTGACAGGTACTGGCCAGTTTTCCATGAAAAGGTTCCCTCCCCCTGACATTTCTTATCTATTTTTTACTACTTAGCACATGTGCACAAGTCAGCTTTCCCTCTGTAATCTCTGGTGTGGCCTGACTTGCAGAACAAAAAGAGCGGAGGGAAGAAAATGTTAGCTCTCAGGAAAACGAATTAAGGGAAGCACACTTCAATTATTATTTCTTTCCTAAACATTTTTTTTAACTATTTGTGTTAGCAATTGGCTTAATATAAAAGGGTTTTATATGTACAAATGCAGTTATAGTGCCCCTTTAATATGTATGAGATGCCTGTTAACTGTCACTTTCTAGACTGGACTGTTCTAGATTGGTCACACTATAATAGGGGCTTATTTATGAAAGTGAGAATTAGACCATCAAAGTCCATTTGTGTCACATCGGGTTGCAGTGCTCTGATGGTCCTGATTTTCTATTGCTTATTCACTAAGCGGCAAATTCCCGCGGCAAATTCCCACAGCAACAAAGCAAACAGCATCAGATGTGATTTCTTGCGTAGTCATTTGAACAGTAGCAGCTCTCCCACATCTCTGCTGTGTATTGTACTTGTGAGGTTTATGATTGCGTTTCTGGCCGTGATTGTATTTTCTGAGTTTTCCTAGGTCAACTCCCTCAGTGCTACTTAGGATAAATGGCAGCAAGCAAAAACACAGGACCCATTAATCATCGTAACCTGCAGTGGAATTAAGTAACACAGCATATAGAAGTCAAATATATCTACCGATATAAATAGAGCCTTCAATGCAGCTGTATCCGAGAAAGAGTCTAACTGGAGTTAGGAAATATATGGGAGGGGGGCCCCGAGAAAGTGCTGTAAAAACAGACGCATTTCGCCCCCTGATATGGTATCTTCTTCCTGATAAATCTTACCTCTACATGCTGTGTTAATGTGTTTTTGTTTGCTGGCGTTTATCCTGCGTATTTGTGGGGATTCTGTGTAGCACTGAGGGCGTTGATTTGTATCTCACACCATTTTTAATTGTTTTGTGTGCTTGCACTTTTTGATATTAAAGCTATGCACTTTATTGGTACATTGTAGTGTGCTTCTTTCTTGTGGGGGTGTCTTTTGTTCTCTTGTTTACCATTTATTTGTAGTTATCATTCCCTAGCACTGCACCTGTGAGTTTGATTATTAGTGTACGCATTTCCTTGTTTCGTTAATTACAGCATGCTAATTTATATGCATTGCCCAAAACATTATGACTGCGTTTGTACGTAGATATATGTACAATAAGAACATGTGGTTCCATGCACACATGTGCCGCTACTAAACGCTACACAGAGCACCTGCAGCATTCTCTCCCCATCAATATGTCTATACAAAAGAATGTGTCCAGAATTCTACTGTCTCTTCAGCAGTTTTTTCTGCAGCTCTCTGGTCACAGAACTCCTTGGGAGCATCTAGTATCTCTGTATGTTTCTTAATAAGTATTAAATTAGTCCTTAACAACAGTGATACTTTATGCAATCTGAAACTGTCAGATGGAGCCCCAGTTTAGTGCTAAGAATGAAAAGGTAGATCTAAAATGCTTTATGCAGTAAAATGTTCTGCTTCTAGAACATGATCAGTGTATGCCATGGAATGTCAATGAACACTGCAATTTTAATAGCAGAGAACTGAGAAGTAAATCTTAAACATGTAACAACAAACAGTAGATGTTATTAATGCTCCTGGGAGTCAGCGTTTTCCACCTGGCCTGCTTTATATTACTTTAAACAGAGTCTGTTCTCCGACAGACTCCTAATAACTTCTGAAGTTGAGCCACATGCCCTACAGTCACATAGTCACATTCAAATCATTCTTAAACATGCAATTCATATTTTTCTTCTGTTTCCAGCCATCACAGCGCACCCTTGGTGTATTGTTAGCCAAGCTGTAAACGGATTGCCATATTAGCTTTTAAAGTGCACCTGTCGCCTAAAAACTAATACTACTTTAGGTTGTACTAATGAAATAAATGTTTTTTGTAAATATTTATCTATTTTAAAAAATGTACCTTTATACAGCGTTTCTCTCTGTCATCTTCCCTGTCAGCCTAACTTTTCTTTCCCGAGTCTCGGATGGGTGGGGCTATATAATGTTTGATATTATAGCTCCTCCAATCAGATCCCTTAAATCACCATCTAGCAGGCATCTGATTGGAGGAGCTATAATGTCAATCATGGTCACCTGACCCAGGAATGAAGTGTCAGGGTGACAGGGAAGATGACAGAGAGAAACGCTGTATAAAGGTACATTTTTTAATACATATATATTTACAAAAATGTTTATTTCATTAGTACAAACTTTATTAGTGTTTTGAGGTGACAGGTGTACTTTAAGGATTTTTTGCACCGCTTCTTATTTAACTGCTACAGAAGCCTCTAGATCAGCAGTTCTCAACCTGTGGGTCACAACCCCTTTGGGGGTCGCACGACTATCTCACAGGGGTCGAGAACCGCTGTGGAGCCCGGAAGCACTCGCAGGTCCCTTTTTATAAGGGTTCCTGCATGATGACGTTCGGGTGAAACGTCATCACGTGACTCGCGTACGTGATGACATCTCACCCGAACATCATCACGTGACGCGTGTACGTGATGACGTTGGGCCTAAACGTCAGACGGTGACATCAACGCCAGGGGTCGCGGTCTCACAAAGGTTGAGAACCGCTGCTCTAGATCTTCAACCGTATATCTGTTTTTTATTTTTTTATCCTCTTTTGTAAAATGATAAATCTCCTTTAGTTGTCAATCTCATTAAAGGGGAACTAACTTTTAAAAGAAAACTGTATTATATGTGCCACTTCTGTTCTAAACCATTATATATTAAAGCATTCATTTTTATTTTTAGAATTTTTATTTTATTCTGTTAAGTAAAGAAGGAAAAACTTCCTCTGTTGGGGTGTAGACAACAGTACCATAATTCAGCAGCACCATCATTGATATACAGTAGGTTTAAGCAAAGCGTGCAAACATTTTATTAATGGGTAAATGGTAGATTTAAGGTGCAGACCCAGTGCCGACCATACTTCTCCCCAGATCCAATTAATTGTACAGAACTGTGTAACCTAGTGATGCTTTATAAAAAAATACCTTACATTCATTGATTTAACCAGAAACCGTGCCCTATACATGCCATAATTCAAATGTAATATCCTGCTCTTTTATATACTCGTATACATTGGCCATAAAATACATAGGAATACCCCAGACCTAGTGCAGTGAATCTATCGGACATATCCAGAGACATTGCCCAGGGAGCTGGCATACCTGTTCCCCATTATTGCATGGCCTTCTTTGGCATTTATGGAACCAGCAGCCGCTGCATCTACCTTATTGAGGCTTGATTTGGAAGCAGTGGCTCCACAATAACTGAAGCTACAGCATGTGGAAGTGAAATGATTTTGAGACTGCTGCTATCCCTAATAAAACTTTGCTGTCAGTGAAAGTAATACACTGACACTCCAGCACCGACCACTCTGTTGCAGAATTATGCTAAGTACATCCTGTTGGCCAGAGGCAATAAGGTTGTTTTGGATTTAGTTGTCTTATAGGCTGCCAGTTGGAAGGTACTGGATAAGTTAATGAAAATTTGCATGATCCAACCTTGCCTGCAAACAAAAATCTGCTATTTCTCCTGAAGTAGGTCAGGGGAATTCATCAACAGGGTGTAATCTTGCCATACGCCTAGTGACCCATAATAACCAATCAGCTGTTATCAGAATTGTAGTTTCCTGTACCAGTGAATGCTGATGGGTTGCTATGGGTTAGCAGACCCCGTTGTCCCCGTTAATGAATTCCCCCCAGTAATTTCTTACCATGGAGCTCATCCTCTGAATGCAACTTCAAGTCATATACATTCCATTATCATTTTGTAAATCTTTCATCGTTACACAGATGCTTTAAAGAAACTAACATTAATGCTTTGTACTCCTATCTAAAGGTGACCGTGATAAGATTTTTACCTCATTGTAAATCTTTTAAGGTGTGTTTAATTGGCGTATTTTCGGATGTCTTGTTTTGTCCCGTGTCTGATTTTAAAGATTTATTTCAGTTCTATATGTTACACTGTTTCGTGCATTCATAAACATCTGGCATGTAAGGATTATGTAAATCATAGACAAGTGTCATTGCTAAGGACAGTCGTAAATAGATTTATTGCAGTCTACAGAGCTCTGACATTTTTTTTTTTTTTTTTTGGTAGGGAGAGCTTGAGGGTTGAGTAGAAAGAGTTTGGGCTTGCACTTGAATCATAAAGGTGACCTTTGCTTTATTTCCATCATTCTTGAATATTTGAATGGCAGGAGTTTAAGAAAACGTACAGTGAGTTGTAGTTCCACCGTGAACATCATCTACAGGGAGTTTATATATTCTTTATGTATTTCTAGGGGTTTTCTCTAGGTTTCTATCCACAATCCAAAATCTAGTCTGATTGCGTGGGCATATTAGTTATAGGGAGAGGGATTTCAGTAAATGGGTCATTTCTGTTAAACACTGCAGTGCTACAGTATATAAATAAGTTCAATATAGAAATACATATTCCCTGCATTGCTAAACTTGCTTTCTGCTAATTCTTTATTACTGTGCTGTACAAATAGAAAAACCATGCGCAGTTTTCTGCTTAGCTGAAATGATAAGTTTGTTTGGAGTACTATGTTATAGGACCACTAATAACTGATAGTATGCGCTTTTCCCATGTCTGTATTGTACAGTATTTGTATTGCTGAATTGTACAGTGTTGCATTAATCTGTAGCGCTTTTTAAATAAAATGATACTTAAAATACATACATTTTGGTTAGGCATGGCATTTCTTTGCAATACTTTTAAGCTGAATGCTTGATTTTTTGCTTTGTGTTGTTTTTCTCTTTTGCTGGTTAAATAGAGAGTAATCAACAGAATCAGGGTTTGTTTTCTTAAGGATAGAAAAAGGGACGCAACCAGTAAAGAGAAAAGAGGAACAGAAAAGCAATACAAATTTTACAGCACTGCAGAATATGTTGGCGCCTTATGATTTCAACATAATACGAATCAGGAATTTATCCTAAAATTTTCAAAAGTGTTTTGTATGAATATCTGCCCAGCCTTTGGTAGGCTTATTCACAAAAAATAATGCAGTGCTTTCTTTTCATAAAATGCCACAAATTGTGTCAAAGAGATTCAAGAGCAGACTTAGGCATTGTCCATCCTGCAGGCCACTTCCATCCCTCTAACTCAGTGGTCAGCCACTTGTGGCTCTTTAGCTGCATTGTTGTGGCTCGGAGTGCACCACCGAAGCCCCGCCCATGACCTCCAACGCCTCTTCTGATTGGAAGTAGGCAAGTCATGTGGTCGGTAGAAGTGCGCTCCTCAACCTTTGTGGTTCACTAAAAAATAGTCACCGCTGGAGGAGGGAGCAAAATGGCTTCCTCCTCATTTAACTTTGCCGACCCCTGCTCTAACCTATCTCTGACCAGCCCGCATGAACCTGCAAAAACTGGGGCATAGCCAATTGCCATAGTTGCTGGCAAGTTAAGTATATTACTCTGGCCCTCTAACACCATTCCAGTTTCTCATGTGGCCCCATGGGAAAAGTAAATGCCCACCCCTGTTCAAGAGGAAGCGGTCTATTCGGTCCAGATCACCATCTAAAATTTGCAATGCAAATCTTCTATGGCCACTAGGGGATAGCAGAGCAGTATGTTTGGTTACTGTTTACTTCTGCTCTATATATAATATTTATATCTTTTATTTATAATTTTATTTTATGTTTTAAACTTGTTATAATTGTATTGTTGGATTGCACAGTGCTGCATAACCTTATAGTGCTTTATAAATAAAAATATACATACCTGCTGTGCAATAAGTGATTGACTCAGAAGTGCTGTATCAAGCGTGTTTTAATTTGGAATGTCGAGCCACGTTACTACTTTCCTCTAAGCTATGCCATGTTTGCAGAGAAGGGCCTTAAAGTTTAGATGTTGCAGGTGTTCAGCTCAAATGCTCCTGTATGATTAAACTGGACCTGTCAGGTCTGAGTGACATTGCTTGGTGGGAGAGCAGGGCATACCTTAAGCTAAACGCTGCTTAACACCTGCAGATATGCAAAGCCATGCCTTCCCTCTCAGCTTATCTGAGCGTGCTATGCTGCTGCTCAATTTGTAGTAAAATACAACTGTTAAACAACTGTGGTGTAAAAGCAATCTGAGTAGAGAAGCCAAGGCTATTACAGTACAGCAAATATGGCTAATGCAAAGTAGAAACAAGTATATCTTCTTAGGGCAATTGCACATGCAGCATTCTGACAGCACCGGTAGCCAGTGCTGTAAAACCATCATATGACTGAGGCGGCAATGTGTCCCATTGTTTGCAAAAACCCTATGGACACTTCCAAGTTAAGCATTAACCACGAGAAAATGTATATTCCTGCAGCTACCGCTTGCCTTAAAGCAACCTTGCGTTTTTTTTGATGCGGCACCCATTTCAAAAAAGGGACCTGCTATATTATTTTAACAGCAGCGGACATTGATACTCTTAAAGTAACAGTGATCATTCATATTATTCTACATTCCTAAAGATGTGTTTGACTGTCCAGTTTATAGTGTAAAGAATTTCCCCCTGTCTCCTTAACTTATTTCATTTCCTGTTCTCCAGTGTCGAGAGTGTAGAAAACTGTATCAGACAACTCCAAGCCTAGTTTTATACGTGTTTTGTATTTAGTAGGATTCTAAGTTACTCTTTTAGCCAGTCGTGCACTGTGGGCCTGCAGGCTTAGTAATAATCGCTGTTATTTATCCAACTCGTACAAGATGGCAGCAGAGTAAATGTTCTTTTGTTATATGTATTACACTCCTTTTTGGACATGTGATGTATATTAGCCTTATTTGTATCCAATATCGGGCAGTTTCTCTTTACATTACTGCAATTTCGCTGTGTTTTGACTTGTCAGTCCAACACTTTACCCCATTCATTTCTGTGGAGATGCAAAGTTATTGGATGATGCTGTGATTTTTATTCATTGGTTTGACATAGTTTCCTTTCAAAAAGCATAGTAATCGCATCAAAATGAAAATCGAGTTGCTTTCCCTGACTTCATTTTTAAAGGTATGCAAGGGAGATTGACACATGCCAAACGCAGTAAGACTACAAGAGGCCTAAAGATTGGCAAAGTGATTTGCCTTGAAGATTTATAGATTCAATATTCTGTTTCTGCCACCTTTCAGCTGATTCATTTCTTTACCAGTCTTTATAATGTGTAAATCTGTATACTTTGTTTGCATTGTGAATGCCTAGTTAGGTGAGGCTGTATAAGAAAATACTATATATTAAAAATACTATAGAGTCTTTACTGTAGATTCAATAGAAACTATAGGAACTGTGCTTGCTACATTTGTCTTGTCTTCCTAACCTTTTCATTGTTTGTGCTCTGTAGGTGACTGTGGAGACCACTTGGTGGTGGTAAATACCAGGCACATAGCCTTTTCTGGAAATAAATGGGAACAGAAGGTCTACTCGAGCCACACAGGGTAAGCATCCCAGTAAAAAGATTTATCCTTAGTCGGATACATTGTGAAAAAAAGACAGTGGAAAAGCGCAAATTTGTCCGAACACCTGTTTCTTCTATAAATCTATGGTGCTCTTCCCTAGATAGCTGGCCTAGTATCAGCTGACATAAGAAGGAGCACACATGCAAATATAAAAGTTAGCGTAGTAACTTTCCACCAGTGTAGTGGTGCAGGGGTCAAACCCAACTTTCATCAAGGTCAAAGGGGTTTTCCTTTCCACTTTAAATGGATACACAAGGACGTTTCATCACAGTAAAAGAGTATGAATGCAATTTATTGTAAGACATATATTTTTGGGTATTCAACTATGGTAATTATTTCTTTCATGTGTGTGTGTGTGTGTTTATAAAGCTCCGTTAAGTTGCACAGTTAAGGTCAAGTCAGGGTCGGTTCTACCGATGGGCGATGTGGGCGACGGCCCAGGGCGCAATCTATTTGAGGGGTGCTGTCGCCGACATCTCCCATCGCTAAACTTGACCTCCCCCCCTGCCCCGCGCTGCCTCCCCATGCTCTGCGCCCCAACAGCCTTCCAGTGTTGCACCTCCTTGAATGAGGTAAGTTGAATGCGACGGCGCTCCTTGGCTGCTTCGGGTCTTATCTGCTGTATTCGGCAGCTGCTGGCAATACCCAAACATCTAAGGAGCGCCGTCGCATTCAACTTACCTCATCAGAGGAGGTGCGTTGCTGGAATGCTGTTGGAGGTGAGTGGGGGGAGCGGGGCAGGGGGCCAATAGGGCCAGGACCGACCCTGCTTAATGAACAAAATACACTTGTACAAGTCAACAATCCTATCAAGAGACAGATGTGGTAAAATGCTTAGTATCGTACAAGAGACATACATTACAAGCATCAAATCATGAAGATAAATCGCTCTAAATGCTAGCCCGTGATTGAAACAAGAGCATGGAGGTCCCTACCCCGTAGAGCTTATCTAAATGGGAAGGATAGTTTTATACACAGAAATGAAGGTTATATGTATATATACAGTATATATATTAATTATGCAGAGAGTCTTCATTTTGGGATTCTGGGTAGTAGCCAGTGTGCTGTGCACGTATTAGACTGAGTCCACTTCTCCACTGAGACAACTTGGAAGGAGTGGAATGCATAGGTGCGGATGATAGAAGGTGGACATTTCATGCCACTGTGCAGTTTGTACTACTAATTGTCTGCTGCAGACCTTTGACAATGCACCTTATTGTTGATGGAGTAAACCTTAACAAATGCTTACTTTATTTCCAAAATGTCAAAAATGCTTTGTTTTCTTCCCAGCTATCCTGGAGGTTTTAGGCAGGTAACGGCTGCAAATCTCCACCAGAGGGACCCAACAGCAGTAAGTAATAATGCTGAACTTTAACTACGGGTGTTTTGTTGGATGAAAAAGCACCATTTAATGCTCATGGATTTTCAAAATGTATTCTTAAGTGGTTTATATTATCTATCCTTATATTTCATGCAGATCTACAAGGTGCTCATCTGTAATACTATCAATGTATTGTTTAGCAACCAAAAGCAGTCTGTAGATTCTCACAGGGTAAAAAGAGGACCAGTTGTGGGTGGATCCAGCAGCTGGTCCTACGTCTTGACAGGAAGCTTTTAAAAAAGAAGTGATCACATGATTATAGACTCTTTAACTAACCACATTATGTTATATTGTGTAGTACACATACTGCAATAGAAATATTGATTGCAGCAGTGTAACATTTTAGGTAGGGTTCAATAATTTTAGAACAAGATTTACTTGTTTCTGAAGCAGTCACTTCTTGTCTTCAGGGGTGTGTATTTGATGGTGCTCATGCAACTGTCAACACTTATAAGTGACAATAACGGAGCATCCTTCAAATGTGTGAAACAGACCCAGGAAAGATCGATACCTGTTTACACGAGGCTCACAGTTTTAGTTCAACCAATCCAGTTGCGTTGTCCATGAAGCGACCTGAATACATCTAAGTAGTAGGGTGTAAGAGGAAAAGTTAACTGAAGTGAAGCAAACAAAACCACCAAACTTTTTTTATGTAACTGTATAAATATTGAATCTGCAGTATGACTGAACATGACTTCATGCTAGTTGTATAAACAAATTAGATTACTTAGAAAATGGGTTACTTTAAATTTCAGGACTGATTAAATTAGTATTTCATATATTCAAAATATGAGGCACATGACCCTGCAAAATT
>WMED01028577.1:0-10428 GCA_019650415.1 Pipa parva | reverse complement strand
GTGTAATACTGGCACCAGGGCCCCAAACACCTTTAACAACTCCAGGTTCATATGCTGCAGGGCTGCAATGATCCTGGTGGGGTTGCTGGGCCCTCTGAGGGCCCAGGTCAAGTTGCAACCATAACTTCCGCAACACCTATAGTTCTGCTTCTGGTGATATATTTTAAATATATGAAGCATCTCCTCTACCTACTGGACAGTGTATCTGAACCTTACAGAGGCATACACATTTCCCATCACCATACTGGATTTCTCAAAGACACTCAGTGTTCATATGCATGATCTCTATGTGTGACCTGCACATCTCATATTGATCAGTTTGCAAGCAGTTCACACAGTGTCATCAGAAACTTTTGCACATGTTCTATTCTAGTTTTTTCTCTTGGACTTTCTAACTATTTACATGCCCATCATCTCCTGGACCCTTTGCAATCTGGTTTTCGGCCAGGGCACTGTACATAGACTGGTCTGTGCAAACTTGCAAATGATTTCTAGATTGCCAAAGACAAGGGGAACATTTCTATTCTAATCCTCCTGGACCTATCCTCTGCATTTGATACTGTTGATCACTCTCTACTTGCTCTGATTCTCCATACACTTGGTGTCTGTAATCAAGCTGCATCTTGATTGACCCCCAACCTTGCTGACTGCTCCTTCTTTGTCTCCCATGCTAATGACTCTTCCTCTCCTATCCCACTTAGTGTGGAGGTGCCTCAAAGCTCTGTACTTGGTCCCCTCCTGTTCTCTGTGTACACGCTTTCCCTGGGTGATGTCATCAGCTCATTTGGTCTTAAATACCACCTGTATGTGGATGACACCCAAGTTTACTTATCTGCTCTTGCGCTAACACCTGAAATAAAGACTAAAATCTCTGTCTCCTGGCTATCTCCTCTTGGATGAGATTAAGGGGGTAATTCACGATAGTGCAAAGTGAGGTGCGGAGTCCTCGCCTCACTTCACACTGACTGATATGCGCTCGCTGATGTCCTGCATGCGGACATCAGCGAGCGCTTTAAAGGGATTCCAGTCTCGGTGAGACCAAAAGAGTTGCCTCGCCGAGACTGGAATCCCTTTAAAGCGTGGAATCCCTTTAAAGCGCTCGCTGATGTCCCTGTGCAGGACATCAGCGAGCGCATATCAGTCAGTGCGAAGTGAGGCGAGGACTCCGCACCTCACTTCGCACTATCCTGAATTACCCCCTAAATCTTAATAAAACAGAACTGATTACTTTCCCACCTAAACCTGATCCTGCTCCCTCCTTTTCCATTTCAGTTGATGATTGGGGTGACTTTAGACTCTGCTTTTTCCTTCTCTAAGCACATTGATATCACTGCTAAAAACTGTTACTTTTTGCTTTGTAACATTTCCAAGATCCATTCATTTCTTTCTCAGGCTGCTACTAACACCCTCATGCATGCTCTTGTCCAGGGGTAGGCAAACCACGGCTCTGGAGCTGCATGTGGCTCTTCAGCCTCCTTGCTGTCGCTCCCTTCTGCCTTGATTGACAAATGGAAAATAAAGGAATAAAGGTTATTTATCAATGTAATTTTCATATATACAGTATATCATTTTATTTTTGTTATTATTTTCTTCTGCTTGCATTCTGTTGCTGTAACAGGTAAAATTAAAAAAAGAAAAACTTTTAAAAGTTTATAAGTTGTGTTATGTTTTGCGGCTTCAGACTACTTTTCTTTAATGGAAGAGGGGGCAAAATGGCTCTTTTGGTAGTAAAGTTTGCTGACCCCTGCCCTAGTCTTATCCCACTTGGACTGCTGCAATGCCCTTCTAAATTGCATTCCAGTTTCCATTTTCCCCACTCTGCTGCTAGAATTATTTCCCTCTCTCCCTAGAAGGGACAGTCTCCCTCCAAACTCCTGTCTGCTCCTTGTATCCCAGTAAAAAAAAAAACTATTTCTTACAGTGTCTTACTTTTGACATTCAAAGAACTTCATCCTGTAACCCCTACATACATATCTTCCCTTGTGTGCCCATTTACACCTAGCTGTCAACTCTGTTCTTCACAAGGCAACAGTTTTCATGAACCACTCCCTAAGACCGCCCATTCTCATCTTAAACCCTTTCCTCTTGTTGCCCCTTATTTTTGGCCCCTCTACCTCCACCAAGAGCAATCCATCAATATCTTCAAAAAATTGAAATCTTACCTCTTTGAGCAGTAGCACTGGTTTTCATGTCCATATGAAATATAAAATGACATACCTTTAAGCAACTATTATTCTATTTTGTATTTATTTTCTTATTTAATTGGCACCTATAGTCTAATGAACTGACACTTTGTTACTGCACTTGTTACCCTCCTATCTGTTTATGTAAGTCTTCCTTCTATTTAGATTGTAAGCTCTAAGGGGCCCCATCTTTTACCTCCATTTAAAAAATGAACAAGAACAATAGGCAGGCAAATATACGATAATAAGAGATCCGTCTTCTTTAAGCCTTCTGGAACAATTCACTTGAGCACACTGGTTAAATAATCTGAAGACCCCCCTAAATAGAACTGCTTCAAAGAAATCAATTGGCAGACAGTTCCTCCACATTTAAGAAACTGTAAGAATGCACTTACCAACCGCTCGCTCCAGCGTCGCTCTCCATGCGGCGTCGGGCGCGTCCCCTTCCTCCTCCGGCGGTCACGGCATGTGGGCGCGCAGGGGAATGATGCGCACATCACGGACGCGCGCTTATGACGCGCTTCGGCCAGGTCAGCTGACAGGCTCCTCTTCCTATAAAAGGAGCCTGCCAGTTCACTTCTATGCCCGAGTATAGAGCTTGCATGAGCTCAGTGGCTTGTCTATACGTATATTAAACCTTGCCTGATACCCTGTCTGATACCCTGCCTGATACCTTGCTTTTTAACCTACCAGTTATCTTATATGTTACTGACCTGAAATCTTCCAGCATTTATTACCTGCATCCTGTGTTATACTTCAGTGCCTGACCAGTCTGAGGGGTCGTGACCTGGATAGGTTCTGCAGCTAAATCCTAACCTCCTTGCGAGGGCTCTAGGTGAACACCAGATCTATCTTAGATTCCACGCCCTCAATACTGGTACATTAGCTGTATCCTCCTTCTCCTCTACCCATTAGTCCATCCTGACAGAAACAAAAGCATGGTATAAAAAAAAGCAGTTCCAGGACTTTTTTCAAGCTTTATTCAAGGTCAAAATTTGGCCAAAAAAATTGCAATAATTTTCTTTTCTTTCTTATTATTTTTTCAGTCTCAGAGAAAAGACCCGGGGAGTACCTTTTGAATAACTTGTTCTTTACTGTAATTAAATGCACCTGGATAGATGACTTGGGTGTGGGAGTGCAGCTCTACATCTTCAAAATGTAGGTAGAATTAAAAGAATGTACTTGCAAGATTTTGCTGCAAGTATTTATTACAATTGTGGTTCTACATGTGGAAATTTTGTTTTGGCGTTACTAATCCTTTCAAGTGGTAGCATGATTTTTGACTCAGTTGCATTTAAAACAATGGGGCCCATCACTGCAATATTTTAATGGCATTTTGACAGTGGCAGCCACAGATTAATGTACACTGGTAAACAGAGAAATAGTGAAGCTGTAGGGGGCTTTTCATCAGTGGAGTACCTTAGATAGGAAGCGAGGCTCCTCCCTCAGCAGTTCTGCCTTCCTTGGCACAGATGCTGCAGGACTGGCGATACAAGCAGAAGTTGCACAGAGGGGCCCAGCTACAGCTGTGAGTTTTGCAACCCCTATTGTTACTTTCCAGATTTTAATGGTAGGTGCCTAAGGCAACTGCCTGTTTGGCCTAATGGATGAACCAGCCCTGATCAAATCAAAATAAACTGAAATTTTTTTAAAATTAATCTAAAAAAAATGGTTCACAGATCCAAACCAGAAGACAACTATGGGGGTTTTTCATCATCACAGGCAATCATTTACAGAGGTCTAGCAACCCATTTCAACCTCTCTCTTGTGACTGCATTGGGTATTTCCCAACTGAGATAATACTGTATTGTAGTTTACTGCTCCTGAAAATATGTGGTCGCAAACATTGTCCCATTTAAATTTATGGCACGAATTTTGTCGCAGTACAGTCAACCGGTTGTTGAACTGCAAAAAAACAGCAAGATGAAGTTTTACCCTAAAACTTGATTTATCATCTGGAAAAAAAAAAAGAATTCAAAGGGTTGAAAGTACACAATTACAAAAGTTCCCCTTTTAACTAATGCTCTTGCTTCCCCCTGGTGGCGAGATTCAGCAATTATTTTCTGTAATGGTAAGAGCACAAAAAAGAATGTAAACTGTAGGTCTGCAGCTCCAGGACCACTCCAATGGGCACTCCATACAGCTACTGACTGAACTTTATTAGAAAGATATAATGACTGTTGTGCTTGCTGCTCGATCAGCAGCATAGGAAGATTATTAAATAACAATGACAAGTTGTTTTTCAGATGTTTGGAGTTGTATTTTAGCAAAAGTTGTTTGTCTTTGAGATGCTGGGAATTGCAGTTCAGAAACAGCTGGAGAACCAGGTTGATGGCATTACCCTAAATAGACTTATTTTTAATTTGTTCATCTGTAGGTAAAAATGCACCTAAATCTTGAGTGCACTAAGCAGTAATGAATCAAAAGGAAAAAAAAATAATAATTTGCTCCTTGAGAAATTTCATCCACAGTTGGTAAAATCAGGACTAAGACATTGTCCTACTGGTAGTATACTTGCATATGAATGTTCTGACTTGTGCTAATAAATATATTTTTATTTATTACTTTTCATATTGTTGAGGAAGATTGAAGTAAAAGCTGACTGTATTTTAGGTATAGGTACCCTTCAAATAAAACCATTCAAGATGAATTTTGTGCCTGAACACAAGTTCTCAGTTTGGTGACAGACAGAAATACATTCTGGGCCTTATTGACTTAAGGCCGAATTGTTGAGTATAGCACTGATTTTGTATTTGATCACCACTTCCCCATGATCCCTTATTGATCAAACTCTGTGATGTGGCAAATATGCTTCTAATTAGGGTGACTACGATAGTTGTGATTTTATGGAGCACTTTGCATGCATGTGCGCAAGTACTTTGACTATTGAACAAGAGGCGGAGTCTGTTCCAGTCACATATTCGATAAGGCGCCATGCTCTGAATTCACCTGTGTGACTTCGCCACATCAGAGTGGCAAATTTGGGGGTTGGTGGCAGAGCTTCAGGGTGGCATAAGGTGACTATTCATTCAAAAGTAACAATGGTGACTGCAGCTAAATTAGTCTATTACATAACATGAACTAGGGACATGGTGATATAGAAACAGATGTATTATTCACTTATATACAGTTAATGGGACATTGTGAGGATGATGTCACTGCCCTTCAGTGGGGGAATTCACATCATTCTGCATGATTTTGCATCCTACTTCTATTCGACTGACTTCACCACACTACTTCACCTGATGTGACTGCATCCGTAGCAGTTTGCCTGTTTGACAAATCTATCCGCAGCTTCATCAATAAGGAGAAGTGAATTTTCAACTATTTTGCCAATGCGACTCGAATTGTAGCGAGGTTAATTCAACAGGTGAATTCATCCTTTAGTCAATAAAGCCCTCTGAGTATATAGAAACAATACAAAATAAATGTTAGAAAGGGAAGATACTGGATTAAGCTCATTCTTGTGTTTGTGTACTATCCATTTCATATTGTAACTTTTAGTTATGTCAGTACTAGCTATCTTGGGGTTACTGCAATTTTTTACAAGCGATAAAATCTCAGTAGTCAACAGTCTGCTTGCAAACCAGACTAATCAAAATATACGATAACCTACCTTAATCATGCAGGATTCTTTTATATGTAATGATTGATGAAAAAATAAGTTTGTTTTGGGTTTTTTTTTTGTGCCTTCAAACTGTGTGAGTTAGTATATGAAGGAGTTTGGGGGAGAAGTTATTTACTTTAGTTCTGAAAAAAGTAATTTTTTATATTTTGAAGGGGCGGTTATGTTTTCTGATTGCAGGGATTCCACGTCGATCCTCACAGGGGATAACAGAAATTTGGCTTAAATGATTTTTACAAAGATGTAAAAAAGTGGTTTTATGGCCCAAATTGTAATTACGCCAAATTAAGAAAGCTGACTGATCTGCACTGGGGCTTACGCCCCCCCAACCCCGCAACACCACCCTCACCAAAAAAATGGAGTTACTGAGATTTGAAGGGGGGGGGGGGGGGGGGGGGGTTAGGAGCTGCAGGCTTGTAGAATGGACACAGATTCTACTGTGTAGATAAACATGGAAGAACAATTGCTAAGAAAATTATTCAGCTTTTTTACACCTATAACTAAGCTTCTAAAATGACTTTCTTTCATCTCAGCCCAGTAATAGGGGGATGGAGCCTATAAGGTCCCATTCAATACTGCTACTCAGTTTTCCTTGAATATAAGTGTTTTACATTGTTCTCTATGTATATCACACTCACATGTTCACATTAAGCAATCCTATTGCATCTATCAAACCTTCAGAAAGCTGTAACTTCAGAGTGTTACACCATTAAAGAGTTCAAAACTGGTTTGGATGCTTTCCTTCAGTGTAAGAATATTACAAGTTATGGGTAATAGATAACTGAAGGTGGGAATTTGATCCAGGGAATTATTCTGATTGCCATATTTGGAGTCGGGAAGGAATTTTTTCCCTAATATGAGGATAATTGGCTCTTGCCTCAAGGGTTTTTTGCCTTCCTCTGGATCAACATTGCAGCATTGCAGGAAAATTGGCTGAACTGGATGGACTTGTGTCTTTTTTCAGCCTTATAAACTATGTTACTATGTGGGTTCAAGACTTGCATCTCTGTTCATTCCCACAAAGGAATCAGATGACTCTGCAATTATCATGCAGTTATTTGAATGAGATTAAACATCAGTTCCTTTGAAATCTCATTTTACTAATCCCATAAAAATCACAGAAAAATCCCATCAGTCACAGGATACAATTTCATTCATTTTAAGGTATGTGACTAACATGCACCTGGGTCAGACACGGGTAGTTTCAAACAGACCTAATTGAGAGATTAGCTGGCTTTATTTATAGCATTGGGGGGTTTAGAGCAGAACAGGGGGAATCTATATTCCTTTCTCTGTACAACATATTTAGAAGATCTCTTGGTTTGGGGAGAGGGTTGCAGGCTCTGTGTGTTATCGTTCAGGAAGAGCCCACATATTTGTGTTTCTTTGTATTTGCAGATATCTTTGCTGCTTGTAGCCATCTTTGATCAGTTGCATAAACAAATGTAAAATGCTGAGTACACACAGATTGGTTTGACTGCCAACATAGGCCTGTTGACAGTTGTACCATATGGTGTGGTCAAAATGGTCAACCTGGTGGATGAAAATTTACAGGGTATTATAAACCTTGATTATGCTGGGGGTTTAGTGTCCCTTCAAAGGAGAACTATAGTCTCATCTTCTATGCAACTGATCATGCCCAGCAGTACACTTTCCTGAATAAGCCCCTCAATGACTTGCTGTACACAGATTTCCAAGTGCAGAAAACATCTAGTTTTGGTAGTAAATCTACTATATCAGTCTTTAGGGATGTGTGTACTAAACTGGTATCTGTGCTTAGCAGGTCATTAACCAATAAGAACTGATCCTTGAATGGATAGTAGTTCACTTTCAACTTTTCAGGTACATTTCACATTTGTATTACTTACATACATGAGAATGGAGGTATTTTGTGGTAAGACAGTAAGCTCCTTGTAAGGGGATAGCCTTGTAATAGATATAGATACATGGGGGTTATTCACTAAAGTCCAATTTGTTGTGTATAGGTGTGAATTTGCCAGCTAAAGACAGTCACAATAGACTGATACTGTTGCAGTCAAGTCTTTATAATGAGAATAATGTCGCAGTCAAGACTTTCCTATGAATAATTGTTGCAATCGCAACTTTAAAAACTGTTGAACTTGCGACTTTACAATGGAAGAATTGTCGCAGTCGTGGATTTGCTATCGGAATCCACTGTTTGAGAATTCGACAGTCGGATTCGCACCTTAGTGAATAGTCCCCACAATATTCTGGTCTAATATGTTTAAATCAAGTGCATATCGCATGTTTAGGTATTACATTGTTCTGCTTTGTATGTAGGGTAGAGATGTCCATCTTGTTTGCTAGGGGATTCTGGGAGTTGTATTCAGCATCTGCTATAATGATGCAGGTTGTATATCTCTCTATTAATTACATTTTAAAAAATATTCAAACAAATTGAAATCTGTCAATCAAGAAGGAGTGGGGGTAAATTCCTTATTTATTGCTAAAGCAACTCTCTTTCAAATATAGAACATTTGTATGAGTAGGATTTGGCAAAGCATCAAAAAGCTAAAAAGTGCATTGATATTTTTTTTTATAGTGATGTAAATATAAAAAAGGTTTCACATGAGGCAGATATCATGAGGCAACTCTTTTGCTCTCGCCGAGATGGGAATCCCTTTAATGCGCTCGCTGATGTCCGTGTACAGGACATCAGCATGCGCATACTACTATTAGCGAAGTGAGCCAATCGGATCGAAGCTCACTTTGCTTCTTGATGAATTACCCCCTGTGTTTATAACATTTTTTTCAGGCTAATTAATTACAATGAAAAAAGGACCAGCAATGTCAAATCAATCAAAATTCCCATTTGGATTGACTTGCCAATTATTCAGATACGGCACTTGTAAAAATGCTATATTTGAAGTTAAATTCATGAATCGTATTGCTTTCTGTCTGTTTTTATATTTACTGACAGCAGCCATGTTCTTAAACAGACCTCATCCAGTTCCATTGTTTTCTATGGTGTTTTACATAATACATATACAGGAAGTGTGCCCTGAAGCCCATTTTTTTTTGAAAAGCTAAATATCTTGCTTTCTATGCACAGCTTACATTTATTGAGATTTCAGGGGGGAATTCACTATGCTCCGAAGTGAGGTGCATAGTGTTCGCCTCACTTCGGAACAACTGAAATGCACATGCTGATGTCCTGCACGCGGACATCAGCACGCGCATTAAAGGGATTCCCCTCCCGGTGAGAGCACTCGAGTCTCCTCGCCGGAAGGGGAATCCCTTTAATGCGCATGCTGATGTCCGCGTGCAGGACATCAGCATGCGCATTTCAGTTTTTCCGAAGTGAGGCGAACACTACGCACCTCACTTCGGAGCATAGTGAATTATCCCCTGAATGTAGTTGCAGCAGCTCTGCTAATGAATTTCTGCGTATGTGCTGTAATTTTCTTGAGCAGTAATGCACCCAACCTGCAAAATATACCTGCAGCTTTTCCTATAAGAAGAAACCTGTACAAATTCACTCTGAATATTCCAACACAAATATGATTATGGCAAAAAATAAAAAAGCATGCGCCAATACCATGTGACATGAGCCTATTACATGTGCTACAGGAATAAATAAAAGCAACAGAGATTATCTGTAAGGCATACTGTATGGTACAACAGTGGGGTCTGCACCCTTCTTGTGTCCCATGGTTTAGTTCCCTGTGCCAGGATGTTAACTCAAAGGCAGACAGCCGTTGGCAGTAGCAGTTGCCAGCACACACATCTGTTGGCCAGGTGAGGATCTGTTAGCCCAGGTAGACAGCACGTCAGTGCAGAGGATTGAGCCAAAGTCAAACAAACACAGTCAGTGTGGCATGACAGGCGTTGAAATCACAGTCAGAAATAGCTGTTGGCACATACCCCTGGAGGCATCATTGGCAGTATAAAACAGTGAATTTATATATGTATAAAAGCTGCAGGGAATGAATTAATGCCTCATTAAAAGCTATCCTAGAAAGTCGAATTCCAGCACCTTTCATAGTCAGTTAAAGGGGAACTCGTCTACTACAGTATATTTTAATGTTAAATTAACCAACTTTGCAATTGAGGTTGGCGATCTCACTAAGGCCAGCATGCACTAATTACTGAAGAGCAAGGAGATCTTTGTATATTATCTGCTGAATACTGTCAGTTTTGATAAATATAAGTAACTGGGAGAGTTGGTTAATGTTTTAAAAAATAATGTAGAAATAGTTATAAGGGGCTTATTCTTGAAAGTACAGTTGAGAAAAGGTTCATATTCGGGTACACATCAAACTCTGTGATTTGATCAATTTGCATCCAAATTTGGATGCTTATAATGACTGTGGACTTACGGAGATCTACACATCACTTTGTGTGTACGCATGCAGGTAATTCATCAAGTGTTGGAATGTGTTAAATAAGCGAATTCGGCAAGATGTGCTGTGTTTAATTTGTTAGGTTGACTTTGCCAAATCAAAGTGGAAAATTAGATGGCTGATGGCAGGGATCCTATTTGGTGAAAGGCTACTGTTCATAAAAAAATAAACACATATGAAACCAAATGACATGAACTAGGCATAGAAAGGGATGTAATATTCACTTATATACAGTTAGTGGGACATTGTGAGGATG
>WMED01028575.1:0-10428 GCA_019650415.1 Pipa parva | reverse complement strand
CAGGAGATTACAGAGGGAAAGCTGACTTGTGCACATGTGCTAAGTAGTAAATAGGGCAAACATTTCTGGGGGAGGGAGGGTACCTTTTCATGGAAAACTGGCCAGTACACATCACACACACATTTCCTGGTGCAGGAGTTTATCAGTGCTGCCTACTCAATCATTCTGCGTCACATGAAACAATTACTGGGGAAAAACGCTTCTCACTATGCTATAGTACTGCATATGTAAAGCTGTAATTTGACTATAGTTCCCCTTTAACACTGAATATGTGTGTACATTAAACATTAGAGATAATAGGGATTTTGAGCCTCTCTCAACAGATAAGTTTTGCAGCTGTAAACATGCTGTAAGTGTTCTCTTAATGATGTTTTCCTAATAAGAGATCAACCTTTTCATAAGTGCTATTTTATATATGATGCTATAATGTCAGCCTTTTACCATCTCCTGTCTACTTGCCTTTTTGTTTTTTTTTCTGTCAAAAACCTTTCTGTTATTATTGCAATCCAACCTGAAAATTGAAATGATTATAAAATGCAGGACCAGATTAATACAAGACTGGAAGGAGCTAAAGCTTTCCGTCTCTCCCTCGTACTTCATATGATAGTGGCTTGGTGACAAGGTCATATTTAAGCAGGGGACAAGGCTGATGCCTGCTCTTATCTGTAGTATCAGCTATATAGAGTCCCCTGGCCATCAGTAATACATGGTCCCGGCTATGCTACTTGGACAAATCTAACAGGACAAGCTGCAGAGTATCTGACAAGTCTAGTGGACATCTCCACAGCATCTAGGTTACATTATCAAACTGCACAAATTGCATATGTAACATAAACTCTATAGTATTTGAGTATTTTATGGGCAAAACTACAAATTATCAGGTATGCCATATGAACAAACTGCACAGTATTTGGCAAATCTGATGGGCAAACTGCATAATGTTTGGATATGTGCTAATGTATGTTATGGGGAAACCGCATAGTATTTTGTATATCTATTGGACAAAATGCACAGTAATTGGGTAATATATTACTCAGCAGTCTCAAACTCGGTCAGGTAAATGGTGTCCCCCTGGCAATTTGTTCTGTGTGCGCCACTGAACACAGCTTCCTTACCTGTCAACAATCATCAAGCACAAGATAAGAAAGCATTGCGAGGGACTAGCATGACCGCCAGTGCTGGTTCTGTGGGGACCATACAACACTTGGGGCCATGCTTCTCCCTCAGATTGCTCTCAGCTTTCCCAAAATGGTCTGTGAAACTCAGTTGCCCCAAGGGACACAGATGACAGCCCTATGGGGCCATGTGTTTGAGACACGTGCTATAACCAAACCGCTATGGGATAACCCAGGACACTGTTTACCTAAGTATTAGGTTGGACACTCTTCATGGTATCTGGATATAAGTATGAAAATCACTCTGCATTGTTTCGGAGTAAAATACGTTTAATACTTAGTATTATATGTGGGTTTTATTCTAAATACTAATACGTACAGAGGTGGTATCTCATCCATCACTTCAATTCAAAGACAGATTATAAAACTTGAGTGTTACCCAATATAGGTAATGGATGTACAGTAGTTTCCCTTGTAAGGAAATAAACAAGAAATGTAATCAGCACCAGATAATTAGGTAAACATAGAGAGTGCCATGTATCAAAATTACAGTTAATATTTCATTTGGCTAAACTGTAAACTAAACCCTAAAACAAATCCATGACACATGATTTCATACTAAAAAAATAAAGGCTGATATTAAATATTTCTACTAGAAATTCTTAGATTTGTTTAGGAAGCACACATTTGGGTCCTTATTGACTAAAGTACAAATAGTTGCGTAGAGCTCTCGATTCGATTCTATTCTCCACTTCCCCATGTTTGCATAATGAGCAAACTGCGCGAAATGGCGAATACACAGCCAGTTTGGGTGATCTTATGGAGCACTTAGTATCCCTTTGCGTGCCCATGCACAGGAGTCATGCGAAAGTGTGACTGCGACTAGATGAACTGCTCCGAATTCACCTGTTTGACTTTGCCACTTCAGATGTGGAATTGGGGAGTTGATGACAGGGCTCCAGTGTTGTGTAAGGCGACTATTCATTCAAAATGGACAATGGTGACTGCGACTAAGAGACAAAATGAGCTAGGGACAAGGTGACATAGAAATAAAATAGAATATACACAGAATACAGTTAGTGGGATTTGATGTAACTGACATCACTGCCCTTCATTTGTTGAATTTGCCTCTCCCTTAATGATTTCTCATCCTACTTCTATCTGTCTGACTATGCCACACTACGCATGCAACAACGATCGCCGCTGTCTGCCTGTTCAGTAAGTGTATTTGCCATTTAGTCAATACTGAGAAGTGAATTCTTGTCTATTTTGGCAATGAGACTCAGAATGTAGCGAAGTGAATTCCCCCTTTAGTCGATAAGGCCTTAAATCTTTACCAGTTTGGATTCTCTAAAGTTACAGGATTAGTAAATGATTGTGCCTTTACACTCAAACCTGTGTCTGTTTATCAACAGTAATGCAGTAGTTTCACATTCATATACTAAACAAAAACATGGATTGTTTTGTTATGACTGTACCGGGAACAAAGCATGGATAATTAACAGATTATTTATTAAATTAACTATGGATTTACAAATTACGAGCATACTGGGCTGCCAAATGTATACTGATAATGAGAGTACGAAGTGATTATGCTGAATATTTACACAGTTTTATTGAGCACTGTGTACTGTAAGTGGAAATGAATATCTATTTATAATGAGCACTATGTCTATCTGTCTGCTGGGCAGTGTAATGGCATTACCCATAAACATATAAAAAAATAGAGAGTCTGTTTGTATTAATGACACACTTGTAATGACACACTGCTGCTGCTTTGTAAACTACTTTGCATGTCTAGACACTAATATTGATCACATTGTGAAAAATCAGGATGATGAGATCGGCACTGATTATTGGGTGGTTGACTCTACCCATGTCATGCTACATTTGTCAGTTTTCCATCTGAAATAAACAATCATTTTTATTAAGAATGAAGTGCAACTTTCACAGCTATATTTATCCAATCTCACCTAATAAATCCGTTTACAAGAGAAAATCACTCTAACTCTATCTTTTTTATATTAAAGGGCACCTGTCACCTCAAATCTAATACTAATTTAGGTTGTACTAATGAAATAAACATTTTGTAAATATATATGTATTAAATATAATGTCCCTTTATACAGCGTTTCTCTGTAATGATGTAATCTTTTCGGGTGGGTGTGGCTAAATGATGATTGACATTACAGCTCCTCCAATCAGATGCATTAAATCATGCTCTAGCAGGGATCTGATTGGAGGAGCTATAATGTCAATCATCATTTAGCCCCGCCTACCCGACTCAGGAAAGAAAAGTCAGGGTGACAGGGAAGATGACAGAGAGAAAGGCTGTATAAAGGGACATTATTTATAATAAATATATATTTACAATAACGTTTATTTCATTAGTACAACCTAAATTAGTATTAGTTTTGAGGTGACAGGTGCACTTTAATGACAAAATAGTATTAATAGGCAGGATTAAGCATTACAATTGACAATGACATCACAATTACAGATGTGTTCTAGTTGCCTACATTACAACACGTGATTTTTACAACCCTTTCTATGAGGCACAATTCCTAACTTATGGCAGATTTTATCATTATTTGTAACCTATTCTAGTATATGAAATAACCCAAATTACAATGGCATTGGTTAAAATTTGGTCACAGCTTTATCAAAAAAATGTCAATACAAAATGATAGCGCCAGCAGTTGCCAAGCAACTGGCCAGCGTTAACCCTTTATTAACCAGTAGTCTCCAACTATCTGGGTAGAAGACCAACGCTGTAAGCCGCTGGCACTCATTCAGAGTAGTCTTAACTCCCAAAATACACCATATTTACATTGTCAGTGCCAAAAATCCACCAAGCTGTGACAATCAAATTGTGTGTAAAGCATACAGTGAAAACTCTGCTTGACTGTTTTATTTATTTACAACTGAATGATGATAATTCTTACTTCATTATTAAAAGGATGTAAACCTGGGGTGGGTCATGCAGTACTCTAGATGAGATTATGGAGTTATTCACTAAAGTCCGAATTGTTGCGTATAGGTATGAATTCGCCAGCTAAAGACAGTTGCAATAGACTGATACTGTAGCAGTCGCATCTTTATAATGAGAATATTGTCGCAATCACGACTTTACTATGGAATACTGTCGCAGTCGCAACTTTGGGAAATTGTTGCGGTTGCGACTTTACAATGGGAACATTGTCGCAGTCGTGGATTTGCTATGGGAATTCGCTGTCGAATTCTCACTTTCGTGAATAACCCCCTAAGTATCAAGGGTTCAACCCAATCCACTTGTGTCTTTTTTCAAACTCAAATTGCTGTGTTATTATGACATCAGCACTGTGTACCATGTGGTGTCAATCAAAAACTTCCTAAAGGCCCATGCAGATTCCTAAGTAAGCTAAGTTTCTATAATTTGCTACTGAGAATGGCGTTGTTAGGTGTGTTTCACATAGGGTGGCTATTTGCGCTTACACTTTCAGTATAACCTCAGAAAAGAAATGTTAATCACCACACTTAATGTAAAACGCTTGCAAGCTAAAAATACAATCATTAGCACAGTGTGGTACATATACTGATAGAACAAAATCTACCCTAGACCCCATACACACGCACATACATACAGTCCCTTTTTAGGACATTGTTTACAACAGTCAGGAAGCATCTATGGGTCCTACTCTGGTAATCCTCCCCTGTCTATACAGTAGATATACATTATCTGACCATGAGATTAGGAGGACCACGTGGATTTTGCTCTTTATAAAATGCAGCTTTGCACTCTACTTGATGAAGAAAAGCAGAACTATATATTTTTAATTGGTTGTCCATTATATTCTGTTTGCTAGGCTACATATATCCCTATGTAAAATAATAATACCTCCCTGATAGGGTAAAGTGTTTTTGAAATATTAAAATCTAGCAGCTCATGCATAACATGCAATGTTAATATCACGCTGACACCGCACATCATTACATGTATTATTGATGTCACTGAGATATGAAGTGTTCCATGCAAAATTAATATCAAGCTCACAGAGATCAATTTTATATCTAAAATCTAACAATTTACACATAAAAACAGCATTTCATATGAAGGCAAGTTTCTACCGCATTTTATATTAACACAGCCGCTCTTAGTTCATCATAAATGTTTCTACAGGTTTCTGCATCGCATTTCACATATGTCTTTCTCTTTAAAGGGAAACTGCGCCATTTAGCGAGCCAGAACAGGTACGTTTCTGACCGTAAGCTGATTTGCAGTAGAAATTCTCTTGGTTTTGTTTTTGGGTTTTTTTGTTGTTTTTTTGCACGTCTTCCTTCAGCATGTAAGAAATCATTCCTTTGTGACTGCTGAAAAGAGCAAGGGTGCTATGTAAAGGAAGCTGTGATTCTTTTACTGAATTTTATATGACTAAGGATAAAGAGCAGAATAATTATGCGCCCAGTATATGGAACAAGCGCAGGCAGAATGAGTTCGAACTTTTGGTGAAATAAAAGTTGTTTTTTGGGGGGGGTTTTTGGGAAAAAACAAAGTAGAAAAATGAAATTTTAATACTTATTCCCCAAAGACAAATCATACAGGTGTTCTGAACGTTAATCCCAGATGAGCACTTGAATTTCGGGCTAAATTTAATAAACTCGGAAAAAGCCCGATTTCACTTTTCCGAGTTTATTCCCGCGAGATCCCGCGAAGTTTCACGCTGTAAATATCGGCAGATTTTTTTTTCAACCAATATTTACCTACAGAAACTTTCAATTGAGTTTTTCCATCTCGATTTTTCAATAAAAGGGGTAGCCGTGCTACTGATGTAAAGTATTGGCTAACCTTCCCATCGAAAAACTCCATCGAAAAGTTTTGGTCAGTAAATATCGATTGAAAATATCGTGTGATATTTGCAGCACATGAACAGCCGAGATGTTCCGAGTTTATTACATTTCGACCAAAAGCTGTTTTGTCACAGCTACTATTTGTCAGCCTAGTGTTGCCAAAAATATTTCTCAGACAAGCAATATTAATGTTAATTAAGATTACAAGCATGTGGCCACATTGACCTCTGTTATGTGGCATTCAGGTTAAGAGATGGAGAAATCATGTGATCCTGAATTATATCACACAGTTTGCCTCCTGGGGGTTATTCACTAAGGTGCGAATTCGACTGTCGAATTCACAAACATCGGATTCCCATAGCAAATCCATGGCAATTTCCCATAAGAAAGACGCAACTGTGACAATAGCAGCCTAATGAGACTGTCTTTATCTGGCGAATTCGCACCTATAAGCAATTTGGACTTTAGTGAATAACCCCCTAATTAATCTAACAATTTAACTCTCATTTATCTACCCCAGAGTCACCAATAAACAGGTGTTTTTTTTAGCTCTTGCACCTCACCCTCCAGTGAACACACCATGAGCTAACCACAGTTAGCTGTCTTTGGATATCTATATTCATCCTGTATTTACTAATGAAGGACATTGTGAACTTTAGTTTTATAAAAGGGAAATAAGAAACAATGAATGCTTTGTATGAGTTTTCTCGCATTTTACAGAGTAATATTGCAGTTTTCTTTCATTTTTTTTTTTCTACAGAAAAGTTTGATTAAAATATATAGAAAGGTGATATATAGTATATGGCAGCCGGGGCTGGCACCACAGTAGGCATGGCCTAAGGATGAAAGGTAATTCCTTAAGGTAATATTAGTACCATTACTTTCTAAATATTCAGATTTACCTTTTCTAGAAGAAATGAAAGCAATACTGTGTGAGGAGAGGACCATAGACATTAATGTTCACAGGTTATCAAGGTTAAGTAAATAGACGTGTCTGACACTTGTCTATCAGGAGCTGTTCAAACCCTGGGGCCTTAGACCAGTAGGGTACAAACAGTATTGCTCCCCAACACACTGTTTGAGGAAGCTCCGGGCCTTTCCCTCCCCAGGGGACTGGAATTGGATGCCTCCCTGGACTCTATGGTATATACATTCTTGCCTTACTTTATTGCCTTTTTGGACTACTGGTTGAGTCATCCCTGGCCCATCAACTAAGGATGTTTTGTCAGCTTGGCTGAAAATTACTAAAATATAGAAAACACAGGGGTGAACCAACAGTGAAAAATATGTTGCCTCTTCATAAATATGTCATTTGCCTTTGCCTGCTTTTAGCTCTAGATTAGTGGTTCTCAACTTAGTTGAGACCACGACCACCCTAAGCTGACGTCATGCGCTGACTTTTGAGCCCGACGTTATTATGTCACATGTCATGTGATGACATTCGGGTGAAATGTCATCACGTACCTGTATCACGTCATGACGTTTGGGCCGGAGGTCACCGCACAGGAACCCTTATATAAAGGGACCTGCGCTCACTTAAGGCTTCACAACGTGTGCGCGACCCCTGTGAGAGCGTTGTTCGACCCCCCAAAGGGATCGCGACCCACAGGTTGAGAACCACTGCTCATGATTATACGCACATCTAGTTTGTTTTTTCTTTGGGAAATAGCAACACCAAACCGCAGGTTGCCTTCTACAAAAATGACATTGTTTTCTGAAAGGCCATTCTGGAAAGAGAGAATTGATAAGGATTTCGGCAGTGCATGAATTTTTACCTCATCTTTATATCAGAATTCAGAGAGAAGTTATTCCTGCTCAGAAATACTATTTACCAATGTCAGTGCCATTCATTTTAATGTTGCAGGGTCCCTTTCAGCTGGAAATACCAAGTTTGAGTAAAAACCTATTGATTTGGATTTTTTTTTTTTTTGTATGTAAGGTCTCTGTAACCCACACAGGCTGTGCGGCCAATTTACCAGAGAGAGAATTTGCACAGCCAAATGAATTCTAGACCATTGGCATTTGTTTGCCAGTTGCATAGCGAAGACAATTATGCTTATTCACTATTTGAAATGAAGTAAATACTCATGCAGCAATTTCAGGAAAATAGTAGACGTTGGTTATTTTCACAAATATGTCATGAATTGTACAGCACAATGTAAATTTACGGCGTTTTATAAATGAAATTATACATACATAAACAGACATATTTAGCGAAGTGATGTCATCTTCACATGGATCTGTTTAAAAGACAAGAAAAAACTTTAATTACCTCAGTGAAACAACTCCGATGCCTGGGCACCTCTACCCAGAATCCACAGCAAAATTAGTAAAGGATGTCGGAGGCACTGTATAAAGTGCAATTTCAATTTATTGCGCCAGCATCAGTGCATCCCAGTAAAGTGCACAGCGTTTCGGAGGGGGTTGCCCCACCCTTCATCAGGTGACGTTTAAAAGACACAATGCTACTTTAACTATTGTCACCTGGGAATAGTGCCATAAACTGGAACAATGTTTGCACTCGGTGGCCATATTTTCTAAGCTTTTTGCGTACAATGTTGCCAGGCTAGTTACGAGACCCCTGCTGTAAGTCCCCCATATTACCACTCCATATGTAGTAGTCAAATCTGCATATTTACATCAGTGAACCTCGGTGAATTGTCTTGTTGACAAATGATGAATACCCTAATTGTCCACAAATTTACATCGAATAGACGCAAAGTAGTGCCTAAAACCATTGACGTAATGTCACAAGCTGTGTGAGAATTTGCAGAACATTTTCAGTTTCCAGAATATGAAACGTTGTACAAGCGTCTGTCATGGGACAATTTGTGCTCAGATAAATATGTCCCGCATGCGTCTATGAATAAGATGTCTGCATTTATTCCCTCTCCAAGTGTTCGGTTGCTTCTGTAAAGGTTTGTTCCTGCACCCCAGTCCTGCCCCAGTCCTTACTATTTGTATATCACTTGAGATCCAGCTGTGCTAGAAACCTTGCTAACAGATAATTAGTAATCATGAACAAGCCTTTTATACAACGCAGCACAAAAAGAGGGTTTTTTTAACACTTAAATGATAAGTAACGATCAATTGAAAATGAAAAAAAAAACTAAAAGGATCACAGGCTTTTCAAATAAAACAATGTAGGTCAAAACACGCAAACAAGTAAAAGAAGCTCTATTTATATGCGCCTCAATTGTTCTCCTCTGACACAACTATGTAAGGAAAGAACTTAGCTGTCTCTTAAATATTAGCAAATAAAGTGCGTCCCAGGCCGAGTTCAGAACTCTATGGAGGTCAAGCACGTTTTATTCAGCAACAAACTCAAGAGGCCTGAGAAAGGTCCGTCTCTGCCATTGTCCCGTCTCCAGACAGGACAATACTACATTACTTCCATTAATAGGCCTTATTTATCGAGTTCTCCTGAAACAAACTGAAACTTAGGACCTGGTCTATTGTAGGAGAACAAACATGCACTAGTTTCTTTGTGTCGTTTGGCTATGATTTAGCTTATGTTTTCAGAGAGTCTGCAGATTAGGCCTACAGAATGATGTCATTTGGCTCAGTTCCATCTGTAATAGCATGATGAGTGGAAGGGCACTTATTTATTGGCATACTTTGTGTGAACCTCTCACTGAAAAGCAGTTTGAATTGCATATTACAATCTCTCTATACAGTATGCAAGTTCAGTACTATGTAGGCAAAATGCTTTACCTATGTTATATTTGGGAGTTTCTTCTAACTCTTGTTAAGTAAAAGGCCGCAATGGGCATTTTAAAAAATATGGGGGGAAAAAATTGCAAAAAAAAAAATGCAGTTCTCCAGCACTCCAGTAGAAATAGGCACTCCAGTAGAAATAGGAACTCCAGTAGAAATAGGCACTCCAGTAGAAATAGGCACTCCAGTAGAAATAGTTAAATACTTTATTATTCCATTAAAAGAAAAAAATACATGAAAGGCAAAGCCAGCCTGTCCAATCCTACACATTTCGTGCCACACGGCGCTTAATCATAGATAAAACAAACATGAAGGTTAAACTATATAAAGGGTTCCCTTGAGGTGTCTCACTGAACAATCATCACAAGCCATGTCACACGACTAGTGGTTTAATAAGCGCCAAGGGAGCCCTGCACCATTATCTAAATGGAATATCGAAACTGAGATATGAAACAGATATATGTTAACAGGGCATGTATTAGATACACATACACCGAGATACACATAGGGTGCAGAGTAAAAACAATACTCGAATCCAGACTGTACTAATTGCATGTGTAACAGTAGATTATTATCCTGCAATGCTGATCCAAAGGAAGGCAAAACAATAAAACCATGAGGCAAGAACCAAATATGGCAATGGGTGTAATGTCCTGGATGAACCCAGACCCCAGCTATTCAATTACCCATGTCTTGTAATATCCCTACACTTTAGAATAAATCCTTTCAAACTCTTTAATGGTGCTATGCCTTTGTTTAAAACATTTAG